>CATIWF010051118.1:0-50092 GCA_949630135.1 Balakata baccata
TCCTTTAATCACATCCAGTGTGTACTTAAATTTGAGATTTCTTTGACTTTTTGGGATAGTATTTTTATAAATTTAGAATTGGGTAGGGTTATCCAAGAAATTGACTCCCTTCTGTTTCGGATATACAATAAACGTGTGAATGGCACGCGTCTAATTGCTAAATCAGGGGACACGTGGTCATAAAGCCGGATTCCAGGAGAGTTGTTTTGTTGGTTTTAGATGATTGGTGACGTCTTCTCACGCTGGTTGCGTGACTGGTGGTTAGGTTTGGATGGGAACGTTACGGGATGACGTCATTTATACTTGGAATTTCGCCATTCACTCGTTTCCTCCTTTTCACTAATTTACTGGATTACATGTTATACCTATCTAAATTTTATCTGATTGTTACTCAATTTTATTTTTTTTACAATAAAATTATAATTTTTTTATCAAAAAAATATTAAATTATATTATCATTTAATTAAAATTATTCCTACTAATTTTTTTTTTGGTAATACCATTAGATGTTTAGTTTTCCATATAAAAAAAAAAATTAGTTAGAAATTATTTTAGTGAAACGAAAATGGAATTGAATGATTTTTTTAGACGGAAATTTTTTTATAATATTATTACAATAAAAATAAAATTCAATAATTATAGATGAAATTAAATCATTATATCACTTTCTTTATATTTTTCTTTATATCTTAATCTCTTGTTTTGGAGAATTTATTTCTTTAATCACTTTTACTCTATATATATATATATAATGCTAATAGCGTGATAAATTTTTATATAGATTTGATCTATTATATTATTTATAGACTAATTTTTCTAAGGTCGTTAAACCTAATAATAATGGGAAGAATAGTGATAATATTGCAAAGATAATGATGGCGTTTAATCAAGAGAGTAAACTTCATCTCTCTTTGTCTTTGATTCATGATAATCTAATTAATATAGAAGAAATTAATTAAAGGCTTGAATAAGGAAGTAAAATAAAATTAATGATAATGATAGCGGCAATCCTCATTGGGTAAGCAAAAGTAAAACCAAACAAAGGAAGAAAGGTGGGTTGTTAGGCGTGAGGGTGACGGAGGGCGCGATGCTGAGAGAATAGAGGACACAAAACCTAATTATCATCCCACTTAATATATAATATTATAAATTATATATTAATTTCAAGATCCAACCAATATAATATACTATTATTATATAATTAGATAATGTGAAATTTATTATAAAATTCTTTTGGTTTACTTTTTTTAATCATTTAGTAATTTAAATTCGTGTTGTATAGATCAATTAATAAATATATTTTATCAATTATGGCGTAATTTTTTTTTTTTTTGAGTTTTCGAATTTCAATTATTTGTCAAACTTTCCATAAACCTTTTTTCATATACATCTCTTTTTCTTGGTGGGGAAAGATAGAGACCTGGTCATAAAGATTTAGAAAATTATTCATAAATGGGCACTATATATCCTTGTGCTCATCATCCCTTTGCTTTAATTTGATTATTAATTAGAGCATAAAGAAAAAAGGGAAAAAAAAAGTCACATGATTATATAGGAACAAAGAACCTGCCTGCCCTTTAAGTTTAAGATTACTGCTACCACATTAATTTTCTTTTGATTTTATTGCACTTTTCCAGTGCTTATAACTTTTTTCTTCTGTTTGTGTAATTCAGTGTTTTGCTTTTGATGTGATTTATAAATATTATAATAAGCAGGGGAGAGTTAAAAGTCCATTATGATAAAAATCAGTAATCTAAATTTAATGTGTAAAAATAAATTTTTATATTTTTTATGAAAATAAATTTTAAAAAATTATATAAATTTATATTTAATTATATATATTTAAAAAATAATATAGTATAACTCCTCTTAAAATGAACGTGGCCCCCACACTTAATATAATGTCTCATTCTTATGAGGTCTCCTACTAATAAAAACTACAAAAAGCAGTAGTTATTGTGAGGTCAAACTTTTTAATCAATTTTCATAGTATGAACCCTTGTTTTGGCCTAACTTTTTTATTTTAACAAAAATATCAATTAAGTAATTTTTTTTTAATACTAAAAAAAATAACGCCCTCATAAATATATTTAAATTGCTCATTAGACTTTAGACTACAATAGAAAATAGTCATTACATTCATTATAAAAGTAAAATCATATATAATACGGATGAAATAACTTGAATTCAAAACTTCATTACCCCAATATCAAACGAGTTTGCCACTTGAGTTAGTGTACATCAATTAACTAATTAAGATTAATGCTAACACCTATGCATTAAAAAATATATTGGGTAGTTAATACAATTTAACAATCATTATTAATGATAAAATATGTCATAGTGGTTAATTATAGCAATCATGTAGCATAATTAACAACTAAATTCAATCGATCCTTTTTACCATTGGGCCAGCATCTGCCATTATTCTTTTATTATTTTAGATGTTAATTATCATATAATTTATACTTCTAAAAGGGTTCTTTACTTCTTTAGCCTTTTCCATGCGTATATTTTATACTGGCAAAATTTCAAGTGTTTGATGATAACATTTCCTTCTTTTTCTAACCACAAAAATTTGGAAACCTAAAATCTAACCGACCCAAAATGACAACATATTTGCCCTAATCTTCCCCATCCCAATACTATATTTTAGATACAACTGCTACTCATGAATTGCCTTTAATACTTGTTTATTACTCCATCCATTTCGTTTTAACTCTCATATTATGTGATTTCACTATAATTATTAACCTTAAATTTAGGATAAAAGTAGCTGTTCATACTAAATTACTATTGATTTTGAAAGATTCAAAATTATTAAAAAAAGATAAAAAAAAAGTATACATATAGATATTTAGTATAAACTTACATTAAATAACTTTAAAATTTTATATAACTTTAAAGCTAAAATTAAAAAAGAAAAATTTTAATTTCCTTGATTATATAAAAGTGATATATAAATAGAATTTGAGATTTTATATAAAGTAACGGTTAAAATAAAATGGATAAAGTATATGATTACTCATTTCGTTTTATTCTATCTATCATATAAAAAAAATAAAATTTATTCTACTACAATTCATATTTTATATTACCAATAAAAAATTTATTTATTTCTAACTTCACATGGTTTTGGAATAAGCATTTTATATTAATGAACTTTACCCAATAAAAAAGTTGTACGTATTACTAACAATAGAGAAATTAGATTTGTTAGATTATATAATCATTTAATACCTATAATTATTATGTATATTAAATAATATTTTCGGTAAAAAAAAAACTTAAATAGCAGATAAGGAATGAGTATTAATTACTACTTTTTTTTAAATTAATAATTGGGGAATATTACAAAGTAGAGGCAAGCCTGGAAAAAAAAAACTAATTAATTAATATTTTTCTGGTGAAAATTAATTAATACTTATTTAATATGCAATTGACGTAATAGTTTTGAGAAAGGTCAAATTGAGAATTAAAAAGAAAAGATGAAGATAATTTATAGAAAGCGAGACATAGGCGCATGGCAACACGTATGGTCCATTTAGCATCCCACTTTTTTCGGATAGTTTTTCTCTATAGTTTTTGCTTTGTGGAGGAAATACCTTATCTATATTACTTTATTTATTATTTTTTCTATAATTTAAATAATGCCTAAAAATATATCTCATAACATTAAGAGTGAAATATGTATCATTTATAAAATAAAAAAATAATGAAAAATATGCTGAAAAAGAATTTGTAAGTTTTTCTCGTAAACTATAGATCTTAGTTGATCTAAATTTAAGGTGTGTCTTGATTTAGAGACATAGGTAATTATTTTAATATAAATTATTCAATTTACGTAATTGTATACTACTTATCAACTTCTTTTATATATAGATGAGTACATGAATATTATATAGAAAAATTTATATAAATTGAATAATTATTTTAATATAAAGATATAGGTCTTGACTTTTTCCTATGTATAATTATTTTAATATAAATTATTCAATTTACGTAAGTGTATAGTACTTATCAACTTCTTTTATATATAGATGAGTACATGAATATTATATAGACAAATTTATATTATTGTGTTCGTCGTCGTGTCAAGTTTGTAATAGGTAAAACCACACCTGTCGATAAGTAAGTCGTAACAATTAAATGAGCAATGATACAATAAATTTATTTATGTAAAAAATGAAAATAAACATAAGACGATGCCGGATCAAAACGATGCCGTCTCCTTCACCCTTTCAAACTTAGCTGGAAGATATCGTGTATATCCCAAGATGCTTGGTATATTCCAAACTAAACAAATTTGATCAGGAAGACCAAATCAACCTTGATTAGGATGATGGATATGTCGCTATTAAGGAGAATATAGCTGTCCTTGATTGGAATAGCATATTATTTCCGGGGACAGAATTGTCCTAAATGCATCTATGTATTGTATTGTAATTTATATGCACTTTCAGATATAAATTTTAAATAAAATATTAATTGTCAGTGCTCTTTTTTTTTAAGGAATTTGTGAGTGCTCAATGAGACACAGGACGTGAGCTATGATGACAGATGCCACGTGGTTAACGTCTATGTTAAGACTTTAATCACTTAATTAATTTATGTTGTACTAAACCAATAATTAATTTAAATTAAAAATAAAAAAATTATATAATCAGATGAATTTTACATATGATTTACCAATTTATTTTAAAAAATATCAGTAACAAAAAAAATCAATTATTAATCGAGGTACTTGTAAAATAAATAAATTAAGGTATAAAAGCTAAATATAAAATTAAAAATTACAAAAATTAAATTAATAAGAAAAAGAAGATGGCATAGGGATTGGGGAGTGTAGGAAGAGTAATGGTTGGGTGGTGATTGCGGTCTCCACCAGTCGAAATGGGAATATAATATCGTAAATAAATATATAATGCTATCCATATCCATATCAGCAGGTTACAGCCCACGTGTCATGTTTTTATTTGTTTATTTTTCGAGTGGTATGCCCATAAAGTAACTCGTGCCAGGTTGTTAGAGAGATTTATTTTCCCTGTTCAAAGTTCAAGCGTTAATCAATCTTAAATACGAAATATTCTTTTTTTTTTTTTAATTCTTTTTAAGAAAACGATATCCAACCAAATTAATTCGTTAAAGTAAAATTAACATTAATATTAGGAAATCGCATTCCAACGTTCTTCGCACGATATCATTTTCGCAATTAAGCAATATCTGTCTTTATCATGGAGGGCAGTATCATGCCCTACTCAAACGTAATTCGTTTTTTTTTTCTTGGGGATTACTAATTTAATGAAACTCCACCGCCTAAATCGCTCGGCCGAGTTAAAGATGTCATTAGATATAATTTTGAAGAGACTATATATTAAATTTAAGACTTTCTATATTTCTCATGATTAATTCGTAATTGAAGTACTAATTGAGTTAATTCCAATTGACAGTTATATGCTTCATTTTAATTATTTTATTTTTGTTCTTTGTTTGGGATGCATATTAATTAAATAAATAATCCTTACTTATCGATTATATATAATGTTATCTTTGTAAGCTTAAGTGTGTCGGGTAATTTGGTAGCAATTGTTCAAACGATTGTGCAACCTAATTAAGACTTAGTACAATAAAATCAAAATATTAGAAAAAAGTTGTATGACTCTTGCTTCCCTGCGTGAAACACCTAAAAACAGCATATAGGGAAAGCTTGAACGAAGCTATATATAAGAATTCCGTTGTCCTCTATGAGTCTTTTTCTTTCTTTTCTTCGTTAACAAGCAAATGTGTTAAAGTCTCACAGCTGGTGTGGGAGTAGAAAGTTAATAATAAAATTTATAATAGTTTTGACAATTCTTTACTTTTAAATTAACTTTTGACCATAGTTAGATTCAAATCCAATATCTATTGAATTTTACATGGTATCAAAGCCATAGTTTATAAATAGTACTGTCTGCTGTACTTTTACGCTCTAAGTGACCTCTTTTTATATTGTAACTCCGTAGCATGCATTAGCATGAGAATGAAGTGTTAAAGTTTTACATCGGGCGAGAGCAAAAAATTAATAGAATTTATAATGATTTAGACAATCATTTACCTTTTAGCTAATTTTTTGAAAAAATTATATTCAAATCCATTATGTACCGAATTTTACACAATGTTGTTCAATTCTATGTAATGAACCTGTAATTCTGTTTAACATCTAAAGGCTGCAATTAATATTGACAATTTTAATTTTGTTACACTAATAAATTATTAGCTAGATTTAGTATATAGATTATCCAATCACAAGTGATATATATATATATGTATTATTTACATTAGATAATAAAATTGAAATAATTAAATATATATCAGTATATAATTTGATTAGTATATAAATGATATAATAGAATGTGGCTATGTAAGAACGCCTTAGGCTAAATTGAGACTTGGATTATAGGCTTGCAGTTCGAGCAACTTAAATACGAAATTTGTTGTCTACATATGCATGTATCAAGTGAATGTCAATAAGAAACTCTATATTATATCCAAAAAAAAAAACTCTATATTTCTATATGTGGCTGCCAGTCGTTGACTTGATTCATTTGACAAATAATATTTTATGCTATTGACATGTTTAATTACATTTATGCCATGCAGTTTGAGCTCAGTTGATGTTGCCGTGTACACAACGACTAAAAAGTGGAGAATATGGATAAGGGAAGAAGATCAGAGTAAACATGGGTTTCCTTTAGCCGGCAACAAAATGGGCTAATATGGTTCTGGATCTAATGACATAAAGAATTTAGTTCCTATCAAAAAGTCTCAAGTTCGATTCCTTCCAATAGATAAAAAAAATCTGAAATATTATGCAATTAAGCTCCAGCTATAAAAATCAGTAATTTAAAAGAAGTGTGTCCTAATTCCATGTTATTGTGATATAATAAATAAAAGAATATAGCGAATGTTTTGCTATTATTCAGAATTCTATCCAGTACATTATATATATTAAATTTTTTTTAAAAAAAAGAATGGCATTCCAACACGGCACTAGAAGAAAAATTGCGCGGATAATGCATTTTGTGCACCCCCACCACCACCCACCTATAAAAGCCTCGACCATGAATGTTAATTATCTGTGCCCTTTTCAGTCTTTCAACATCAATAGTGCATATACTAAAGACCTTTTTTTCTCAATTTTCTTTTGCTAAAACGTGTGCAAATTTCTCAAATCCTCTTGACTTCCTCAAATTTTTACTTTTTATTTTATTACATTTATTATTTCACTTTATTAATAGGCTTCCACGACTCACTGTGCGAGCTTCTAATTTTAATAATTTTATTTGAATTTTATAGATTCACACCTTAAAAATTTCACTTTTTTTTAATCAATTTTGGCCACACACCAAAAAAGAAATGAATATGTTAAAATTAATATTGAAAGTTTCAGATTATTTCGTTAAATAAAATAACCGAAAATTCAAAGATTTTATTTATTAATTATTGAAATTAAAAGGATTGACTAAATTCCAAAACGGGAATAGAAGTTTTTTCGTAATTAAAAGACAGACGTGGAAAATTGAATGTAAAGTAAAATTTTCACTTTCTATCTTGTTTTGGATTATTTGAGAAGTCTTTTCTAATATTGTATTTCCTACGTACACGTGGCATTGAAGTAGTCTCATTGGTTGACAGAAATTATAAAAATTACGTAGATTAATGGGTGCTATCACAAACATTCATGCACCTTGTTTTTTGTTGATGTGATGGTATGATTTTATGGTTCAATCAAATTAATTTTTTATGATTTTATGGTTGAAAAATAGAATTTACGATGATTCATTGATTTATTAGAAATTTAACTTTTTTTTTTAATTTATCTCTTATATATTAGAATATTATTTGTTTCATGTATTAAATCAATCGGTTGGATATTCATATTTAGAAGTGTTTGAAATTACTGATAAGAGTTCTAAAAAGAATATTTTGAATTCTTTTATTTAATTAACTGATTTTTTTTTTAATTTTTTATAAATTGCGTTTTTTAAATATAATTTTACAAAAAATATCTATTTATCTATTTCAATCAAAAACAGTTTTAAAATAAAAAAAATTAAAAATGTAAATTTGTTTTCTAAAACTGTTTTTTCCAAAGGTAACACCAAAACCTTAGTATATATTAATTTTTATTTTTTTTAATAATAATGTTGAAATTATTAGAATAATATAGAATTCAAACCCTTAATCCATTGTCTTATGAGCGCAGACGAAAGGTAAGGGGCTCACATACGCCTGGCCCCAAGCCCAACAAAAAATTTCCAAGCCTAAAAAATTCTCATATATATATATATATATAATTTTAGTTTAAATATTAAAATATTTAATAAAATTCATAAAAAATATATATCCAAAAAATTACACAAACTGATCCTTTTTTTAAACTAATTACCATTATACTGTCCATTTATTTTATTAACTAAAACAGTTATTGTGAGTTTCAAATTTCTCATTAACATTCATATCAAATATCAAATTAAACAAATAAAATATTATCCCATGAAAACCGTCTCTAATAAAATTTATTTATTTCTTCTAAAAATTCCTTTTCAAATTTGATTGTCTTCTTCCTTCATTCCTTTCACTTCTCCAGCTTTAAACTCTACTACTCAAATTTCGCTTCTCTATATAAAATTTCTAACTCTAGTTCCCTTTTGTTAACTCACCTTGCTCAGAAAAAATGGCAGTTACTGTGCAATTCCTGCTCGAGCATATGCTTGATGAGCTTGATAACTTTGAGAGGCGCAGCCTATTCACACGTTCCAAGATAAATGAGACAGTCAAGCAAAGACGAAAATTTGAGTATAGATTGAGGCGGATACTCGGCATGCATTGAGTATGAGACTCAGTTAGACTCGCTTCGCCACCTTTTAAAGAAATCAATTGCGTGATCTTAAAAAGAAGGGCAACAATAAAATGAAGATATCAATTTCTGATTTTGTTGGAATTTCGAGAATTGATAACATTTATCAACTTGCAGTAACTAGATATGAGAAGATGTTGAGCTTTGGTTTCGTTATGTGGAGTTTTGTCGGGAGCACAACGGTATTCGTCCTTTGTATGATCTTCCATTGGTAAGTAAAAAAATCTTACAGATTGTAGCTCGATTTATTTACATCATTCAATGTAAGTCCTTGGTTTTTAATAAATCAACGACTCATTGTCTTCCAATGATCGCATAAAGCTTTGGTTCGAGGTTCCTTTGTCAGAGCACTTTAAAGGGTTGTGCTTCCATTCACTGCTGTCAGCATTGTTAGCTTTTATCTTATCAAGAATAATTTTTCAGATTTTTTTTTGTCAGAAAGAGTATTTGATATGAGAATGGTTTATTAAATTTTTCATTATGCAATTAACTTAAATTTACTCACTATTGCTTATTTAATGACTGAATCCTTCAAATGGAAGTTCAAGAGCCAAATTGGACTACAAAAACTAGTTTGGCAAAAAAAAGTTTATATATATACCTTTAAAGCAGTCATTTTTTTATATGAAATTGTCATCATCAGCTATCAGCTTTGAGCAGTTTTTGTATCTGTTTGAAATAAATTAGCCGCAATTCAATAGGGAGTAGCATAAGCAGCTATATTGTAGAATAGAAGTTCTATAGTACAATTTTTTGTTTGCTCATCTAAAAAAATGGATTACTCGTGTGCATACCAAGTGAGCGGAAGATTTGTTTGATTGCATGAATGATAGAATATTAAAGAAAATAATATATACATAAATACTTACTCAGGCACAGGATTGTTGATGAAGTTGAAATGAACTAATTCAATGCGCATTTTGGTTTTGTTATAACTCTGGCGAATGAGCTCAATGTCCATATTTTCTGGTTTGGTGAAGACATCATATTGAGCTCAATCTTAAGACGAACTATGTGGAACAATTTATTTATTTTTTTATTATAATAGATTTGATGAACATATAATTTGGTTTGTATAGCAAAAAAAATTGAAAATCTATATATATTCAGAAATTCGTATCATATATCGCCAATATGATCTTAGATAGCCAACATATAACATATAAACAATGTCTCTACTATTTTGTAGTTTCAATAGAAGAAAGCAC
The DNA here is from genome assembly GCA_949630135.1 of Balakata baccata. NCBI lineage: Eukaryota > Viridiplantae > Streptophyta > Magnoliopsida > Malpighiales > Euphorbiaceae > Balakata > Balakata baccata. Next base: position 10,108 of record CATIWF010051118.1, read on the forward strand.
ACTTCTTTATTTTTTCAAACTCATTCCTCTAATATTAAATATGTTATATCTTAAAAAAGATTGTATACCTCAGCATTGAATCAATACATGATTAAAACACGTCTTTATGTTCATTTAGTATTACCAAATTTGGTTTCATTATTAAAAATAAATTAAATTTATATAAGATTTTGTATTATATAACACCAATATAATCTGCATATAACAAACATATAATTTGGTTTGTGTGACCGAAACAAATTGAAATGCAATATATATGCATGAATTCATATCATATACAGCCAATATAACCTTAGATAACATACATATAACATTCAAACATAATGCTATTCAACACACTTCTTTATTTAAATATGTTATATCTTAAAAAAATATTGTATCATTCAATATTGAATCAATACATTATTAAAACACATTCTTATTCTTATGTTCACTTGGTGTTACAAAATTTAGATTTATCATAAAAATTAAATTAAATTTGTGCATAATTTTGTATCATATAACATCAATATAATATGTATATAACAAACATATAACTTAGTATGTGTGAACAAAAATTATTCATTATTAACATTAATTATGAATAATTTTCGTTAATATATAATCTATATATAGGAAGAAAATGACAAATAAAAAACTATATAACAATTGTTCTAGGTTATTTTAAATAAATTCACACAATTAATGATTCCTTGATTTTAGGAATTTAAATAAATTAATATCTTAAATTATGTAACTATTAATTATATTCAAAAAAATGCACATGGGTACTATAAGAAAACAGAAACTTTAAGAAAGGGAGAATGTGCTACCTTTTATATTTATATTGTAGTTATAGTGGTAATTACATATAATAATATAGAGATTTGCGTCAAAAACTCTATTTTATTCCTCTAATTCCATATAAAATTTCTCTTTAGTTCTTCAATCTTACATAAAATTTCTCTTTATCCCTCCAATTAATTATTTCTAGATTCGTCCCTCGTTATGAGTTATTAAGTGGATTAACAATCAAACACATTCAAGGGCAGTGTATTGATATTGATGACTAATATTTTCGTTTATCATAGCAAAATCTTCAAGTTTTATAATATAAGCTCCAAATATTTCACTCAATTATTTCTTTTTTTTTTTTATTTTAAGAATTTGATTAATAAATTTGTTCAAAATATACTGATGGTATAAGAAAATTAAAGAATCAACTCAAATGGGAAAATAATTGATGTTGCAACTTGCAATCACTATGAATCTTGTAAATTAAGAGCACGTGGACTAAATATTTCTTGCTAAAAATGTGAATAAAGTGAGGAAAAAAAAAACGTAGTCACTTTGTTACTCAATTCATATTCTGTGAAATAATTCGTCTCATTTGCATATTAAGCTATAACTTTTTCACTCAATACAAATGCAATTTCAGACTATTAAATATATATATATATATATATATGTATATATATATAAAATAAATAATGGCAACTTCGCAGAAATTAAAAGGATAATAGTAAAACCAAAATCAAATTTTTTTATATGATATGATTGCATATAATATTTGAATTATATATTATTTAGAATGATGAATTATTAATATATAAGTATTTTGTTTTGAAATGAATTATCATTGTAGAAATGTTCTAAAATGAGTCTTACTTATTTTATGTTATTTAAATAAGAATGAATTTTTTTTTATGAATCCATTAAGAGATTCAGTAAATTATGAGTTATACAATAAGAATTATTATCTATTTACAGTTATTATAAAATAATAAATTTTTATCAATATTAATAAATAATGATGATCCAAATTCGAAATTTTTCTCAATTCTCAAGCACGAGATTACTATTGGCAAGGAAATTTCTCTTTACAATTTGGTGTGACGGGAAAATAAACTTTTCTCATGCAGTTTCGTTTATGAATATACCGACTAACTAGAGATAGTACATGGTCCATGGTGATTTCTGGCCCAGGAAAATTAACAGTGGTCAACGGCGTCGTTCAATTGGTTGACTGTGCCACTGGGCACTAGGCAGCTTTGCTCGTTTAGTTCCCTTCTTCCCCCAATTAACTACTCGGTCTTTGTAGTAATCACAGTCGCCAAACAAAATGTGTTTAATCTCTCGTCAAACTCTCCATTTCTTCAAGATTCGGTATCGAACAATAATTTCAATATCAAGTATTCGCAATCTGAAATCGAAGTCATTCTGCATCGCTAACCAACAAGACAGTCAAAGAAATCACCTCATTGTTGAGGCAAAACAACTGGCAATACCTCATAGAATCGTCACCGATACCAAATAAATTAAACCCAGATGTGGTTCTTTCAGTTATCAAACAAAACCGGCTCACTGATCCTAAACGACTCTGTGCTTTCTTCAATTGGATCATTTCTAGAATAGGTATTTCTCAACACCTTCACTCATTTTCACTTACTGCAATAACTCTTGCCAATTCGCGGCTCTATGTTCCCGCCAGTGGCTTTTTGGAGCGAATGATTGGATTCAATTCTTTATTGGTGTAAAGAGTTGCGTAGGAGCAGAATAGAGATTTTTGAAATGTTGATTGATGCTTATAAGAAGAAGGGGCTTCTCAATGAGGCTGCTAGTGTCTTTTTAGGAGCTAAAAAACATGGGTTTTTGATTAATATAGTTTGTTGTAACTCATTGTTGAAGGATTTGCTGAAGGGAAATAGATTGGAATTGTTTTGGCAAGTGTATAATGGGATATTAGAAGCTAAGTTGGAACCTGATGTATACACTTATACAAATTTAATTAATGCACATTGCAGAGTAGGGAATGTTAAGGAGGGTAAAGGCGTGCTTTTTGATATGGAAGACAGAGGTTGTAGTCCCACTTTGGTTTCTTACAATGTAGTGATTGCTGGTCTCTGTAGAGCTGGGGATATAGATGAAGCTGTGGTACTAAAGAAGTCCATGGTTGATAAGAGTTTGGTACCAGATAATTATACTTATTCTACCCTTATTGATGGATTTTGTAAACAGAGGAGGTCTAGAGAGGCAAAACTGTTGTTGGAGGAGATGCAAAGAATGGGTTTGAAGCCTGATCGTATTGCTTATACTGCTTTGATTAATGGGTTCATGAAACAGGGCGATGTTGGAGAAGCATTTAAGGTTAAGGAGGAGATGCTTGCTCAAGGAATTGAGTTAAATATTTACACATACAATGCACTTATTCAGGGGATTTGTAAGAGTGGTGATAAGGAGAAGGCAAAAGCTCTTTTTGGTGAAATGATTGCTGCGGGAATAAAACCTGACACTGAGACTTATAATTATTTGATTGAGGGGTATTATAAGGAACAAAATATGGTAAAGGCTTCAGAGACACTGATTGAGATGAAGAAAAGGAACTTGGCACCTACTGCTTACACTTACCGTTTGATAATCAATAATCTGTGCAGCTGCAGAGATCTTGAACAGGCAAATAAAGTGTTTCAGGAGATGATATCCAGAGGTCTGAAACCAAATGTCATAATCTACACTACTCTAATTAAAGGCCATGTCAAGGAAGGTAGATTTGAAAAGGCAATAAAGATTTTAAAAATGATGCCAGAGCAAGGAGTAGCACCAGATGCTTACTGCTATAAGACTGTAATAGTAGGCCTCTGCAAGGCTGGGAAAATGCAAGAAGCAGACAGGTGCTTTGCAGCGATGCTAGATTGTGGTACCGCACCGAATGGCATTATCTGTGCGGCCCTGATTGATGATCACTGTTAGGCCGGTAACACCACTGAAGCATTTTCAATATTTAGATGCATGCTTCAGCACAGAGTGCTTTCGGTTTTGGAGAATCACAGTATCCTCATCGATTGCCTCTCAAAGAATGGGAAACTTAAGGAAGCAATGGGGATGTTCTCTGAACTTCTTGACGAGGGTTTGGTGCCTAATGTTTTTACGTTTAGTTCTCTTATTTCTGGCTTTTGCAAGCAGGGTGATCTAGAAAAGGCCTATCAACTTCATGAGGAGATGTGTCAAAAAAGGCATAAATCCAAACATCATCATTTACGATGTCTTGATCATTTGTAAGTCAGGTGACATTGATAGAGCTCGGGAACTGTTTGACAGGATTCCAGAAAAAGGTTTGGCTCATAATAGTGCGACTTATGCTACCATTATAGAAGGATATTGCAAATCCAAAAGCTTATCTGAGGCATTTAAGTTGTTAGATGAGATGACATTGGAGGGTGTTCCACCTGATGGTTTTGTCTATGGTGCCATAATTGATGGATGTTGCAAAGAAAGAGAAGTGGAGAAGGCTCTTTCCTTATTCTTAGAAACAGTGGACAAGGGCATTGCTTCAACTGCTGCTTTCAATTCTATAATTGATTGCCTTTTCAGGTTGGGGAAGCAGACTGAGGCTAACCTGTTATTTGAAAGTGTGGTTGATAAGCACATAACACCAAATTATATTACCTTCACAATAGTGATGGGTTATCATTGCAAGGCAGGAACAGTGAAGGATGCAGAGCACCTCTTTGTGGATATGAAAAGAAGGAATTTGATGCCTACTATTTTAACTTACACAACACTGCTAAATGGATACAATCAGATAGGGAGAAGAGCTGAGATGTTCACCCTTTTTGATGAGATGGTTGCAAGGGGTATGGAGCCTGATGACATTGTCTGGAGTGTGATAATTGATGCTTACCTGAAAGAAGGTGACTGGGCTAAAGCTTTAAATCTGGTGGATGACATATTATCAAGGGGTACGAACGTGGGTGAAAATGTGCATAATTTACTAATTGATGCTCTATTCAAACATAATGATGTTTTGGAATTGCTGAAGTTACATGATGAGACTAAAGAGCAAGGACTTAAGCTCAGTCTTGCTACTTGTAGAACTCTGGTTTGCTATTTACACAAAGCTGGAAGGACAGATGAAGCAATGAGGTTTCTAGATTGCATTGTCAAGTTTAGATGGGTTCGAAACACAATTGTGTTAAGTGATTTAATCAATGAAGACCAAGATAGTACAAACTCTGAAAATGTTGACGATTACTTGAAGCAAACCGCATTTGGTGTTGCTTGTCAGGTGCAAGCTTGATTGCTGGAGAAGAGAATTGGAGCTTTGCTCCTTTGAATTTTTTCATCTCCAGCTTTCTGGGATTTATGCAATAATTTAGAAATGAACTTATCTTGCCCATGATTAGTGCCCTGGCTTATACTGACAATTTCACTTTTCTAACTGCTGTTTGACTTTGAAACCTCTCAAAGAGGGAAGGAACCGGAAGCGAAAATTGTGCTGAATTATTTTGTCAATTGCCTTAAATGAAGATTGAGACGAAGTGTTTATTATCATGATAAGTTGGTGGTGCAGGCAGCAAATGTAGAAACCTAAAAGCAACCTCAAACTCAGGTGTTGAAATTGGAGGGCTAATAGGTTATAAAGAGACCTCAACCATTTAAGCAGGTAATGTGGGATACATGACAAAGCAAGGCCAAAGAAGAATTTATTTAATGCATTGAACCCACAGAGTTCTATCGCCTAGAGGGATTTATACGAATGGCCTTCAGCATATTTTTACACGTTGGGGATTCTAAAAATGCAATCTGACACAGAACAAAAGGGAGCCATGTATAGCATCATAAGCAATAAATTTTTTGTTTTTATATACATGTGACATATATATGAGCATGACAAGTTTCTTATTCATTCACTGCTGGAGAGAAGTTTGAAGTGTAAGCTGAATCATTATTGTCCTTAGAAGTTAGAAAAGGCAGATGCACTCAGTCTAGTCCTTGTTCTAGTAGATCATCTGACAGCTGCTTCACTATTTAGCTTAGTTAACAAGTTCCAAGTCATATAATACTTGTTACACTTTTGCACTTTCAGATATTGTGCATCCTCATTGATCGCTTTGATTTTTAATGTGGCTATATGATATAATTAGGGTATATAACTAGAGGACAGCTTGAAACTTTATCTTGTTATGTTTGCCTGAAGGACTTGGAAGACTTGCCAAAAAAGCTGAGATTGAAATGCTGGTTACTCTTACTCTCCTTTTATCATTTGTTATTCTGATTAGGTGGCAATTATTCCATGAATTCAAATTTCTGCTCCTGATGACAAATTGAAAAGCTTTTTGCAAACTCATCTTTGACAATATGCGCTGAAATTGTAGCAAATTGGATATCTTGATTACTAGAAAGAATTTACACAACAATTATGCTGTATTATATTTTGACTTGCAAGGAGAGCTTCATGCCTATGATCATGATGTTAGTGATGAAGTTGGGTGGGGGTGGGGAATTAGAAGTGTTTGTTCTACATTCACAAGCCCCACTACGAGTGAATTTTGTAGCGACGGTGGATTCTTATGTTTGATTATAAAATTGCTTCGAGTGTGTATTTTTTTCAGGGGACAACTTTTTATTAGATGGAAGTATTTTTTACAGAATATCTATTATCTAGTAATATATATAAAGGGCAAAACACGGCTACTGTAGCTACTACCCATTTTGGCCCTGTTTTAATTTTTATTTTTATTTTTTTTGCAGCTGCCTGGAGCAAAACGGCGCCTTTTGAGTTGCACTTGCCTTCAATTGATGCCTACGGTGTCGTTTCATGCTCTTTGGTTGCTGCAATCTCTTCATCGACCAGTACAGCGCCGTTTGAGTTGTTCTTTCTCTTCAACTGGTGCGCTGCCGTTTTGCTTCAATTGGTTATGCTTTAGTCTGTCATCTGTCTGTGGCAGAAGCAGTTTTCGATCATAAAAGACGGCAGATGGAGGGACAAAAAACAAATAGAAAAGGAGCAGATTTCAGATAATAAATAGGAAAATCACATAAAGAACAACAGAAGCATTTGGGGAAAAGAAAGAACGCATTACTGTTCTAACATAAAATCAACATCAAGATTAAAAGAATATAAACAACTCAGCAGCAAAGTAAATTTTTTTAACTAATATACAATGAAATAAATTAATAATAAAAAAGTAAAAGGCTCCATGCATGTAGGATTAGCGTGTAAATCATTTCAAGTCCAATTTTAGATCAGGACATAAAATCCTTACAATCGCCAACAGGAAGTAGAAGAAGTAAACGGAAAGTGATCTAATTTTAGATTTATTGAAGTTTCATGCACTTTTATAGTTTTAGATTTATTGAAATTTCAGCTTAAATCCATCTCAATCACAGGTCAAAGGAAGTACAAGAAGCAAAAGGAAAGTGATTTAATCAAAACTTCCTCACCTTTATGTTCATCAAGCAACGGCTTCCCCACCTTTCCTCTCTATTTTTTCTTCCTACTTTCCTTTTTAAACTTGCTTGCATACTTGATCTTTCATGGTAGACCATTTTTCCTTGCAAAATTCATCCCTCATCCATGGATTCTTGAGTGGGTTGTTAGAAACAGAGAGATTCAAGAGCGGGGAAATATTGTGAGAGAAAGTGATAAGATGGGGTGAGGGGGCAGTTTGAAAAGAAGAAGACCCATAGTCTATTAAAAGTTATTGGGCAATGGACAAAAATCTTTCCTTTTTAGGGAGGAGGTTTCAAATTATTAGGTCACAATTTTTTTTAAAATTCTAATTACTCCCTTATCATTCTAATTTTTCCCTCTTTTTCACTGCCAACTCGTTCACCACCTAAATAATTTTCACAAAATTTAAATTAAAGCTAGTTTTCATCTATTCATCATTTAGTGTCATTAGTTTTTCTAAAATCCGATTATATTTACAAGATTAGCAAGAAGAAAATCGAATATTATAGTTGTCCTCTTTAATTCTCCTATTTTTCGACTTCTTTTTACAATTTTGACACTGTAAATAAACTTAGAGAGTCGAAAAATCTTAGATAGAACAGTTTGAACTCTAAAAATTATCTTTTGAGGGCTAATCAGGGAAATAAAAAATCATGCGTTTTGACATCGTAAATGGACTCAGATAGTAAAAAAATCTTGGACTAAACATTTTGAGCTTTGTGAAACACCTTTTGAGGGTTGATCGGGAAACAAAAAATTTTGCGTCAAGACTGTCCTCTTTGGATCTCCTATTTTCTGGTTTCATTTTGCAATTTTGGCACCTGAAATGAACTTAGAGCATCAAAAAACCTTAGATTAGACAGTTTGAGTTTTAGGAACCACAATTTGAGAGCTGATCGGAAAGCAAAAAATCACGTGTTAAGATTGCTCTCTATGATCTCTTATTTCCCTGTTTTTTTTTTCAAATCTAACACTAAAAATGTATTACGAGGGTTGAAAAACTTTGGACTGGACAGTTTGAACTCAGACAACCATCGTTTGAGGATTGATTATGAATAATTCATTCGTTCGCTATACATATAACCTATATATAGCCAATATATAATGTTTTTTGTAGAGATAAGTCTAAACTGTTATATATAGACAACATATAGCATACATATAATACTTTATTATTATTATTATAAGATATATATATTATATTATAAATATAATAATATTTTTAAATTTTAAAAGATTTATTATTATTATTATTATAAAATTAAAAGAAGTGTGAATGTGAAATATATAATACTTATATAAATTAATATATGTATACTATATGTGTATAAAAATGTATTTAATTATAGAAAATTAATTAGTTTAGAGGTCAAATTATACATCATCCCTTAATGCTAATAAAGACAAACAATCTATTCTGAGTCACTAACCTGTACAGCTTTAGTAGGTATGGACCCTGATAGCAATGTTTGAAATGAACGCTAATTTCTTCTCTAATCGACCGTAATTGGAAAATATGAAAGTCACTAGAGTTAATTGAAAATTATTATTATTATTAGTAAATTAATTAAAAATAAAATATCAAAGGCATGCAACACGCCACTGGATGTTAATTGAGTGTACGTATGGTGGCATTTGATGGGTCCAATTTGGCATCCTTAATCCGTCCAATTTCTTATAGCATCTCTAATTCAAAATACTATAATGGTATTAGTGGTATTACTCAAATGATGTCGCTATACTAAATTTTTCTCTAATACATAATATTATTTTTTGTCCCAAAAAAAAATATTTTTGAATATTCATAGTACAAAAAGTATGAAAATAAATAAAAATAGATAAATAATGAAATGACGTGTGAATAGTATAATGCCATTTCTGACATTTTATTGTAACAATACTAATTTTTAGTATAAAAAATGGAGTAAATTGAACAAAAAGAACACAATTTTTATCTTTATACGTAATTTTTATGCTATTTTAACCGTATATGGTCTTAGGAAAAAAAAAGATCTATATCCAATTCTTCAATGCTAGAATTCTTGGCCATGGACACGTTTCCATAGCTAAATAATTAAATAACACATTAATATCCAATCTTTCTATATACATAACAAGAATATAACCAATTTTATTCTCTTCAGAAATTCTTATAACCTCCAAAAGGCGTAAGATACGGCAATAGCTCTGTGTCCTCCATTAATACAGTTTCTTTAATCTCCAACGGGCGCTGGACATGGAAACTCATTATTAATGTGTTTAAGAAAGTATAAATCATTGGATTGAACTGGATAAGAACTCAGTGTTTTTCCATGGCCGGACAAACTGCGATAGAAGGAACGGAGTCGAAATCGCAAGTGGAAAGGAACCACACTTGCTGCTGCCGTTGCCGATTCGCGATGGAAATGAAAGCGCTAGTTTTGGAAAAAAAGATTAAGCGGAAAGAGGTTCGAGTGAAGCGAAAACAGAAAAATTCTTTAAAACTGGAGATGTAGTGTCATTTTCCCAGAGTAATTAAATAATCGAAATGCATGCGAGCCAATTAGTGATAATATTCAATTAATTAATTTTAATTAGTCTTAGTTGCCCGAAAAACATGCCGAATGGGCCACAATGAGCAGGGGATTTTACATCATATTTGACCAAGCTGGAAATGCAATTTTAAAGATAAAATCAAAAGCAAGAGAGATATGTGTCTTAATTACAGTCATTTGATAACCTCACTTTTTCAATGTAGAATCACTGAGAGGTTAAAGAATTTATAAATTTAAGATTTCGCAAGCCACATGAAATTATCTTTAAGAAATGTAAGAATAAATAAAATGTTTTATGTAAAATATTTAATATCATCTATAAGACTCAAATTATTCTATATTTGAAACTATCATTCCATCACTGAGTCATTAGAGTGAATTTGTGAAAAAAAAACATAAATTAAATAGTAATTTGACAAGGCAATATTTGCTAAACAACCCTATTCAAAACATAATTTTGAATTGAAAAATTATGAATATCAGAATTCAACAACAATGCCCATTTTACACATCTGGATTAACAGCGTAATATGAAAGGAAAGTGATAAATTTACAGACAAATAAAATTCAACCAAGCACAAGAATGGACAGCAAAATGACAATCTTAATATAAGTTTCTTCAATAACCTTTTCACTACAATCTTAACACTGAAGAATAATAACAAGGAAAGGAAATGCAAAAAAAAAAAAAGAAGATAATCTCTATGCAAACATACAGAGCCCAGGATAACTTACAGAATTTATATGAAATATATAATAAATAAATACAATATTTATTATTATCATTATACATTATTATATATATAGATTGGCTGCTAATTATATATATATATATGTGTGTGTGTGTGTGTTATTGAGAGTGTAAAATATTTTTATATTATATGTATTTGCAATCTAAATTTTAATTTATGTATTATTTAAATTTTTTCTCCCAATTACGAGGGTAATTTACTAGTGTATATATATATATATATATATATATATATTTATTTTGAATTTTTATTGTATAAGATGGCAGTGAATGTAGAGAGAGAAAGGGGTTGCAATGTCTTTGTACTCTTAGAGAGAGAAGGAAAGAGAGAGAGAAATAGAGAAGTGAGGTGGAGAGGATAGAAGAGAGTGAAGTGGTTGGCTCTGAAAATGTTCTTGCAATGTTAGTGAAGGTATCTTGATTTCGACGTGCATTCTTTCGTATGAATGCTTGAATTCAATAAGCTTCTCAACTTCCTCATTTGTAAACATTTCTATATTTATGATAATTGAGACTTGTTTCTTCAAGTTCTGCAGTTTGTGCAGTACCCTATTCAGTCAAAACTCACTCTTAAAGCATGTCCATCATCTCAAATTGGAATTGACATTAACGTCATTCGCAGAAATAAAATGTATTTAAAATTGTAGTTAAAATTTTGACGATATGACAGTAGGGACTACTATTTACAATTACAAACCAATTTCATGTATGCAGATGCTTTTAGAAAGAATAACTTGAGTAACTTGCATACAACAGCGTGATAACTTAAGCATTATAAACCTGAAAGTTAGACGTCTATGACTCTATATATATATATATACATACATAGACAGAAAATTGTATGCACTTACAGATGAAAGACTATACATGACCTAGGTACCCGGTCCGCCAAGTGATGAACACGAATTCGGTCTACCCGGTTTTATGATTTCTTAGTGCATGATGCAAAATTCGACCTTCCATTTTGCTCTACAACTCCTACATTCTCTGGTTCTGATTAGTTACGGTTACTTTGTTAAAAGAATAACAAGCTCGCTGTCATCAAGGGCTGATTGTGATAAAAGCCGAAGAGCTATATTTCCTTCTGCGTCAGCAGCTTGTGGATCTGCTCCCCTGCATTAATGCAAAGGTAAAATTTTGAGCAGCCATTTGCAACATTTAGAAAGATAATTATCAGAAATTTAGAAATTTGAATAATTGTAGAAAATGAAAGATGTGAGCATGCTGAAAATATGTTCCACAAAAGAATAGAAGCCTTAAATAATAAACCAAAATCTTCCAACAAAACTACTTTCTGTGCCCTTTTCTAGTTGTCCTAGAAGTGCTGTGGCTATAATTTGAATTCTGGTTGTCCTTCAAGACTTCTGGTATTTGAATTCCAACACGGTGCGTTTTGTCGTAATTTAATTACATAAGTTAATGTAACTCTTCTCCTAGGAGAGAGAAGAAGGCAAAAAAAAAAGTACTTTCCTAAGGCTATTTAGCCTGCAATCTGGAATTTTTCGCTTTAAAATATCCAAAATTGAAGATTGTTTCTTGTATTCTACCTAGAGTGACAATGAAATAATAGCCAGCTAATTTTGGTTGAAAAGTTTACCATTTTTTTTGGAGCCTAAGACATTTTAAAGAATCAAGGTTTAGTATTAATACTTATCAAATTATATAGAATGCGGAAAGGGATAATGAAAAGAATCCTAAATATTAAGAACGACATGTATGGAGTGATGACAGATTGATTAGTAAAGTTTCCAAAGAAAAAAAGACCTGAGAAATAAAAGAATCACCTCATAAGAAGCAACTTGGCCATCGCAGGTCGCCTGTTAATGATGCATTGATGAAGTGATGTTTGACCTTTTGAATTAGAAGCATTTATGTTTGCACCATATTGTAGGAGTAGCTCTACCATGCCAATGTCAGCAGATAGGCAGGCAAGATGAAGCAAAGAACAGCTATCTGAAAACTTTTTTATGATCTGATCTTCATCTTTATTGAATGGCTTCACGTAGCTTGCCACTGGCTTTTCCAACGAATCACCTGCAAAGCAATCAAGCACGAGGTCAAGAAATTCCTTCTCTTCCTAGAGAATTACGAAGGTGAGAGATGAGGATGTACTAAATGGTGCTTGTCCAATGATGGCATTGACATCCACTCCAGAGCAGAGAATGTGGCGGTAGACTGCTTTCTTGTCATTTTCATGGACACTTTCCCACATCTGTTCTGCCACTGAAAGGAGAGGTCGATCATCTTTTATCTTGTGTATAAATATCTTTTCTGCATACTGCATCGAAAGGAAATTGTCAACCTTGGCTCCTAAAAGATTATCAGGTTATCACCAGGAGGTAATTGCCTTCCATCCGGGAAATAAAGCATTTCAAAAAACTGCTTTATTTATAGCAATACCTTTGCATGGATGAACTGCTCCTTAACAGAAATAGGATCATCATGACTTGGTTTTCTTATGCGGAAAAGCTTCTGTCTATCAGATTTTGAAAAACTATATCACAAAAGGTACTGACCCTTAGCTCTTACAAATAAATAAATAAATAAAAGAACGGATAGAGAATGGCTATAGTACAAATGGCACATTACTTACCCCTTCGCCATTTCATCCGCAGTATAAGTTCTTGAATGCAACAACCCTTCCCAAATCGAGTTTGCATAAATATTTCCCAGTGAATGAAATAAATTTAAGACGGATGGCTCCCACACTTTGACATCAAGTGTTAGTGATCTTACCTGTATGGAAACTTGTCCAAGTGAATGTGAATACAGAAGCCAGCGATCATTACAGTTACAGCAGTTTCTACACTTGCTTTGTTTTTATAAAGGCCTACTTTGTACGTAACCAGCAGTCTATTCTTTGGGAATTTTACAAAAATGGCAAAAAGCGGAAGATAGTTGCAAATATAGGGTCCCTCAAAGTTTTTTTCACAAATACCGAGCGCTTTAAAATTTTTTTCAAATATGCTGGAATCATCCAAAAATCACTGTTCACCCAAGATTTACCACAAAATTAATAAAAATTGAATTTACAAAAGGTTTTTTAAAGATTTACTTAAAGTTTACTCAAGTTATACCCAATATTTATCTAATATTTAATAATAAAATAATAAAAATTGAATTTATACAAGGTTTACTTAAAAATTTATCAAGATTTATCCAAAAATTACCCAATGTTTACTACAAATTAATGAAAATTGAAGTTACAAAATATTTATCAAGGATTTACTTAAAGTTACTCAAGTTATATCCAAAATTTATTAAATGTTTACCAGAAAATTAATGAAAATTAAAGTTACTTAAAGTTTACCTAAAATTTACCCAAAATTTACCTAAGAATCCACTCAAGGTTTACCAAAGTAAATAACTTTAATTAAATTAATTAAATACAAATTTATATTTTTTTTTGTAATTAAGATTTGTCCAAGATTTAATTTGATAATTAAATTAATTAAATTCAAATTTATATTTTTTTCTAATTAAATTAATTAAACAATAATTGAAAATAAATAAATACATGCTAATTACACACTGAAATATAATATTTGAAAAAAAAAAAGAAAAATTGATAAAAATAAAAACACAAAAAATAAGAATGAAAACACGGAAAATCCATCGATAAAATTGAAAAAAACTTTGCAATTCCGCTGTAAATTTCCCCTATGCTTTAACAATAAAGTACAAAGAAAGTATCGAAAACAAACTAAGCCCAAGGGGAACAAAATAACAAATAATAAAAAACAAAACTTAATGGAACTAAAAATCCCAGTTTTTATTTTTAAAACAAATAGAACGAAATTCCATGTATTTCATTCTAAAATCTAAATTTCACTTATATAGTATTTGCACCGCTTATGTGCTCTATATTTGTTTTCACAGTTTATTATTTTAATTGTCTAGTTACATAGAAGCACAGTTTTTCAAGTGGAAGAAATACTTGTCGATTGCTGACTTAACTTTTACTAGAATTGATCAAGTACTTGGGATGAATTTGGTGAAGGCGGATTAATAGAAAGTAAATCACGTGTTTTCTCAACAAGTTATGTAAATATTTTCAACAAGAAATACTGCTGGTTTGCAGTGTTAAACATTTTCATGTTTTTCTGCTTACTCTATCCTCGTATAGAGATATTTTCTGCAACTTGTATCTTCTGCAAGATGGTTTAGTTAGTATTTATTTATAGTCACAAACACCCTCAAACATATTTTGCCTATTTAGATTCCTGAAGTCCGTAGATCTTCAATGAAATATGACTCTAAAACAGAGGCCAGATTTATAGCTCAGGAAACCGGAAAGTTCTGACGCCAATCCTCAAACGTTTGCTAAAAATGTGGACAGGACCTATCTAACTATAAGAAAAGAAATGAATATAAAGCTTGATAAATTACCTTCGATATGTGTACTCCAAGATTGCGATGAACACCAGAGCATTCAATACATATGAGAACGCCAAGGTTTAAGGATGCCCAGTCAGGTTCAGGTGCGCCACAATCAGCACATTTGTCATTTCCGGGTACGCTTCTCAGCACATCAATTGGCTTTTCACATCTCATGCCGAATTCTTCCTGTTGTGGATTTTTAGATGAATGTAAATGGCTTCTAGGGGTAATAGAATTAGCCATCAACTCCTCAATTTCTGTATGATATTGTTCAGGAAAATCTACGGAGCCATTATCGCCCACAGAGAGAAGATCACCACTTCCCACGTGACTAGTAGAAAGACGCTGACAAATAATTCAGTTGTACTAATGAATGACTATATATAATCGAAGATTAACTTGTAAAATTAAAATTATCAATATCTACTCTTTCAGGTGTCTGGCAACTCAATAATGAAGTAATCACGCCAGTAATCTTTTCAATCCAGTCCATCTGATCCACGGCATTCTCTGCCTGCATTTCAAGCACAGAGAAGGTTTTTCTAGGTATTATTAGATTCATCAATGAATATTTAAGTTATATGTTGATGCCGACTTCTGAAAAAGCACCTGCAAAGTATAAACTTTCACTGGTGAAATAATTCTGAAGCAGAATCTTAAATCTGACTGATCTGCGTCGACCTTTATTGTTGATGTTAACAAGTTTACAGTGTGACGCGCAACAGATTTTTCATCATTCACTCCACCATGATAATGAGAAGAAAGCCACCGACTCAGAAGCCCAGGGCCATTTTCTGTGGAAACATTCCTCTGCATGGAAGAGTGATTTCCAGCTGACTGACATAGGGTTCTTCGTGTCAGTAAACAGCTTATGAGGCCATAACTAAGAAAGAAAACTCACAACTTACAGATGTCCAGCCGAAAGGTTTCCGGTAATAATACAGCATTCCTCGACTATCAAGAACAAAAAATCTTCTTTTCCAATCACCTCTCAAGTTGGAGGAACGCTTTGATAAATATCCTTGTCGAATGGTTTGAACCTGCAGAAAATTTAGTCTTAACTCGTCATTAAGCAAGCTAAATTAAAGATAAAACCAATACTTCGCAATTCTAAGGCTTCAGTTCATAAAGAAAATCAAATGATATAGTTCACTTCACATACCTTCCCCTTTGCTGCAGATTGCATCACTGCCTCTATCACCTTTTGTGAATTCCTAGCACCAGGTCGCATATTATCTCGTATAGGAGAACAAATGCCTCCACTTAAGGAGTGCCTACTTTCTTGATCAATCTGCCTCATGTAATCTTGCACCCTTTCACAAAGAGACACTTGCTCATAGTTGGAACATTCTCTAGACTGTTGTGCATACGCTAAGACCTGCACTGTACCCCCAATCATTAGTACTCCAACTGTGGAGAAATTAACAGGTCAGGCATCAGACTTTAATCAAAATGTTTTCAGATTGAACTTGCTCCTGGATTTTTGACTATGGAACAGTATCTTAATCAGATTTCATGGCACCAGACAGGTGAACCTCAATAGATGATGAGACCCATTAAATTTTGCTGCTTGACCAAAATCTGAGAAGCAACGGAAATTTGATCCTCTTTATGAATGGCAGAAATAATAAGATGTGCGAGATGAAGTAGACAGCTAACCCAGCAAAAATCTCATTTTGGATTAATCACTTATTAGACCAAAAATTGAGGGCTTATGAAGAATAAAAGGTTCTTTTAAGGCGTCACTGGGAGAAAGTTGTGCTGATTATTCTTGTTCATAGAATGACAAGTTTGTCTATCCAGGAAGGTATCAGCTATTTGTTATTACTAATTATACTTTTAAGGAAGATATATGCTTCTCTATACACTGAAAAGTTTAAATTCATTTAATACAATTTTCCAAGACACAAGTAGAATTTGAAAGACCTGGTTAATAAAAGGTTCCAGCTGGTTCAGTAGCTCATAGCCCTGAAAGAATCAAGAATTTTGAGGTGAAGCATATGCAGTATCACATATTATTATAACAAGACTCAGTCACCATGTTATCAACAAGGATACCTGCTTGAAGTATCGAAGGTGAGCATCCATTGTCCCACTAACGGCCTCAAGAAACTCATATCGTTTCTTGGCCTCAGCGATAGAAAGAGCACTGACCTGGATTAGAAAAGCATCCTACAAGTTTAACACCAATTTGGTTCTGTTTTGTAGATTGATTCATATTTTTGGATGAATCAACTTACCAAATTAAAGCGTGCTTGCTCAAAAGAGCATCTTGCATTGTATAGTTCCTGGAATATGCTTACCAAATTAGAACCAACAGAGTGAACAGCACTTTGAGGTCATAAGTAGGTTACAGTTAGATATACCTCCTCAATAGGAGCAGCTACATCAATCCTTGTGCTCTTCCTCAGTGACAGAAACTTATCACGTGCCTGAAACACAACATGCTGTTGGCATTAAAGATTGAGGTCAAGAAGAGATGGTTGAAAACAAAATTCTAAAGTGTGTAATGAGATGCAATTACTTGTACCTATTAAACTTGAAACAATACAAATGTGAAGCAGCATTTAGAAATGGAAATGCCAGAACATCATTCTAATTATAACTATAAGAAGACTACATTAGCAGATTTAGTGGGAATCAACAAAGCCATAAGGGATCTTAACCTTTAATAGATATTTAAGGTCCCTTTATTATGAGTGTGTTTTTCTTTTTCGTTCTAAATGGTAATAAGAATCATCAAAATGCAAATATATCAAGTTGGCATTACAAGTGTGGAAACCCATGCAATCATGACCTTATAGAGAAGAAAACATCATAATGCTGGCTTAAATCCATAAAATTCAAAGAATGAAGATTGTAGAAACTCGCAAAGAGAACATCAACCAAAGATAGATGTTTAACATTTAGGGTCATATAAATAGAACATGGAGATGCAAGACAAACCTGATCATATATGAGGGAAGCTTTATCAAAACGTTTTCTGGCTTCCTGCACCAGTGCAAGATTTTTTTAAGTTAAGAGCAAGATTTGGTAGAGAAAGAGTTAAACAATTGACTGTGAGAATACATTTAGTAATTCTTACACTGATGGTGAACAAACATCAATAATAAAGTCATTCATGAAATTCTAAGAAACTACATCAGGGAATAAGAAAGAACCCAGTTGAGCAACATTTGTTATGCAAACCACATCAACATCTCAATCTGTCACTATTACTTGGAATTCAACTTTGAAATTATATGCTCATTGAAAATTCAAATATCACTTGCATCTGTAAATAGGTTAGTGGACAAAAGAATTATGCATCTTCTGGACTATACTGTACAGAAGAAAATTACAGGGTATGGCCCTACATATGCAGAAACAGCATATCCTTTCCACTACAAATACATGGTACCTTGATGTCTTGCAGGTCAACATTTGCGAACTGTAACAACCTATCATTTAGAATGTGCTCTGTCTGAGAAATCCAATTAGGAATATTAGAAAAGAAATAAGTTTCAAAATTTCATTTTGTCACTAGGAAAAGAAAATGGCACAAAACTGCTACCTGTGACCTAAGAACTTCCTTGTATGTCCCGATTTCTCTCAAAGCAATTGTAAATTTGTTCATAACAGGACCTGTGTAAGGCAGAACAAAATTCTTTTAACAACGAACATGTTAAGCTTTTTATTTGGTTGCAGGCACAAAACTATAGTATAGAATCGTAGATGTTCATGGAATATAGTGGAAAAAAAAGTAAAGAATAAAAATGAACATAGAATACATAAATATATATATAAGATCATTATGATAACCACAGGTATAAAGGAATGTAAAAATTCTACTTCAATCAAGCGAAACGGATGAAAATGAAAAAGAAATACCTCCAAAGGCAACACAAATAGGATCATTATGCCCTCCTCCAAAAGTTTCGAGAGCACTTGCAAAAGCAACATCCCCATCATATCCCTCTCCAAGCCCTTCTCTGAAAATTTAACACAACCAACCATATAAAAGAGAAATCCTAATTTAAGAAAGATATTCTGTTGAAGCTTCAAAGACTAGCATTAAAGAAAATGACGTTACACAAAAAATGAGAACATGGAGATGAACTTACGTGTACTTACGACATCCTTTAATGAATTTTAAACATCTTCCCCTCAACAGCTCAGCATTTTCTTCCACGACTTGCATCTACTCAATCGAACAATTCATCAATAAGCTTTTGATAAAAAAGGCAAAGCTTAAATCAACAGGAAACGCATAACATCGAACATAAATTTAAAGAGCATTCACCTGTTGCCGAAACATCGGCGAATCGTCTAGTTTCGCGAAATGCATTTTGTAAAGTTCAGCACAGAGACTTCGGAATCGTTCTTCGTTTTGCTTCCCGGTATCTTTATCAACAGAGAAATTAAAGAGAATGAGATTTTTTTTATTTTTTTTATTTTTTTAATTTGCTTTTTGTTTGTGGAGATTTTATACGTTTTTGTTTTATGTGCCTTTTCTTTTTGGATAAATTTCCGCAATCAAAGCGGAAGAATGTTTTTTTAGTGTTTGCTCAGAATAGATTTGGGATTCTTTTTCTGTTTGCGAACTTTCATGGTTGTCGCTGAAAAAATAAAACCCATTACGCGCTCTTTCTTCTAGGCTCTGTTTGGGAGACCACACAAAATTTTATGGGATCCTACTTGTTTTTCCCTCTCTTTTGTTTTCGTCTCCCAAACGTAACTCTATTGCTCTTTTATCTATCTTTTATCGGTAATTTAAAGTTTCCATATATATTTTCAGATCATTCAGTTGGAAGTTTGTTCCACAAATTTTTCCAAAAATAATCCATGTAAACTCGACGTTAACTTCTTGTTGGCTACCTGTCTTAACTTTCTTTTAACCTCATTTAAAAAAAATTATTGCTCCCTTTCGATTTTTGCATAACTTTTAATATTTACTTATGTAAATGTTTTTTACGAATCCAAATTATGAATGAATTTCAATGGTCTCCTTCGTGAATATTCAGGGGCTAATCTTAGTGGGGCAAATTTTTGTTTATGTAATAATTTTTAATAATAAAATATATATTTCTAATAAATTCGGTAAAAAATGATGATGGAACAAAAATAAATTTTAATATGGAGGCAAAAAAAAAATATATGTAATGTATACTTACTTTTTAAAATTTAATTGGAGAATGGTGCCCCCATTGTCCCCACAAGGATCCGCCCATGTGAACAATCATCATAAACTTTAATATTAAATAGCATTAAATGCTATAGGATTAAATTGTCATAATTATTGTAAAATTCAAGTCCAGTGAAATTGATGTTCTACTGCAACCTGTTGAGTAAAATTTTCAAGACAACAAAAATTTATCTCAGCTTCTGACTACCAAAGTACCAAGCAAATGCCTCCAACGCCAAGTCAAATAACTTATTGGGTTCTGGGTTCTTTCATTAACAAAGCCTCCATCTAAAAACTCAGCTCATCGCCAAAGCCTACTTATGAAGCCTTTCTGTTCCTTCTTCGTCCTGTTTTCTAGAGATGGGAAATCAATATAATCATAGGCCAGGTCCAGAATGATTGGATTTCGAGGTATTGCTTGGAAGGCTGGAGGGAAGGCTTCAATTCGAGGTGTTGCTTTCATATTTGAATCTCCACCTGCTGACTCGTAGACATCAAGTTTCTCACCGAGGAATTTCTCCACCTGACAAATTCAAAATTATGAGTCATATTTGCAGAAGCAGCAAATTAATATTCGCTCAATTAAAAGTATGACAAATATGTGGATCAAAGCAATCCTCTTTCATCTTCTAGAATAGATAATATGTCAGAAATCACAATGCTGGAACTCCTACAAGCTCACTAACAAAGTAGTATGCTTTGATAAATGATAAATACCAATTATGAAAAACATAAACAGAAAGGATACACACAAAGGCCATTACAAGTATCAGATTTCATAACACAGAATAACTACTATAATATAATTTTTATGTCTGCTAAATCAACATATACGATACTGAATACTTCTCAAGCATCAGTTATCATCTCACTACTCCTCACCTTGTTGATCCACAAGAGTGAAGGACCTTACAGTTCAGTTGCTTAGACTAACAGAGATTACTTGTGCCAACACTCTGGCAAGTCTTCAAGCATTACACAAGATAAAAATATATTTTTTTAAAAAGCCAAATTTTGAGCATGTCACATATAGGTACGGAATGATAAAGTTCATACGGACCATCACTAGCAGCTGTGGGGATTACCTCAGCCACTACATGAAATTTCAGCATTATTTAAGGTCAGGATAATTGGAATTGCTATAATGCTAACTCTGTTGCTTCTTGATAATTATAATAGTTATAATGTTAACTGTGTTGCTTCTAGATAAACTGTATTATATTAATTGATAAAAGAAGAAACAAATGATAAAGTAACAATTTGGCAACATGTAAGCTAGCCATCTTTTTTTTTTGTTTTAAGTTCTATTATTAAGAAAAATTGATGATTGTTTAGTTTATAAGCAACAGCATATAAAAGCTCATATTGCACCTTCTTATCATCCCCACTTAATGATATTGCAGAAACTTTTTTCAATAGGTTCTCTGGAGCTTTCTCAACCTCTAAAATTCCTGATGCATGCTCTATGCAAATATTAGATCTGCACTCGTTATACAAGGTCTTCAGCTCTTTTATCATTACCTGTAGTGCAAAATGATTGATAATCAAATATCTTCCACAAAACAAGATACACAGAAAAAATATGATCAGAAGCCCATAAAGCATTTATAATTTAATAAGCCATTTTTTTCTAGATAAATTTACAATGCAATTAAAGAATCCAAAGTCACCAAAAAAAATGATAAAAGACTTCAATTAATGTAATGCAGAAGAAATGCACAAAGGAAAAAAAACAAAGGCTATTTCCTTTTTATAAATTACCTCATCAGTATTATTTTGCGACTGAAACTTCAGTAGGGCATTTTCAGCTAGAGAGCGAGCACGGCAATATAACACATATGCTTCAGTCCTCTTCCCAGCCAAACTGTAAGACTTGGCTAGGTAGAAGCACCTGCAAAGAAATCAGCAAGTATAAAAGATTGAGTTGTTAAATAAACATATTGCTGACAGGAACATATTGTAAAGAAGCTGGCACAAATAATTGGAAAGGGCTTACAGTTACAGGTATTCTATAAGCAATGACTTGTTAAATGGACCAAAAATCAAAAGTTAAGTGAGAGTAAAATGATTCTAAAGATTAATGTATTAACAAAATAGATGCCTGTCTTTGAGTAAACCACAGAATATAATCGCAAGTTGACCCCAAATGGACCAGAATATAATGTTAATAGTACTAGTAAGATATACAGGGAAACACTGTCACGTCCTAATAATTCAATTGAATTAAGAGCTCATATTCAAACCTTTGTGCTCGGAAAGCCAAACTTTTAAGGGCACAGTCTTCAGAGAATGCAACTTCCTCGGGTTTTGTATCTCTTCCTGAACTAACTAAGTCAGAAAGATCACATGTGTTCTGTCAAAAGTAACACTATTAGAATGGTTAGTTACTTAAACTGGGCTACCATAGTGGCATGTATCACATACATTAGTAGATTGAATCAATCTTTTTAGAGAGAGACATGTTGAGCAAACATAATATTGAGAGTTATAATTTGTTAACCTGTAATAAAAGATCATACAAGCGAACAAGCTCCTCAGGCTTCGTAACTTTCTCATTCTTGTCATCACGGCGCCTGGTGAGTTTACTCTTTGCAATGCTAACCAACAACAGGTTACGCTCAACTGTCCTTTGTCCTAGGACAGCACTAACAGCTTTATCAAGACCACTTAAGTCATCTTTGACACTATCAGCATTACCTGCACTGACCTAGAAAATTCAATATGTCAGAAAATACACGTTCAAAATAATGGAAAAAGAAAAAATCACAAACTAAAAAGCAAGCAGTACTTTCTAAAATCCACTTTAAGTTACAATAAAACAAAGAGATAAGCCTCTAAATTTTCATATAAGACTACTGTCAAATCTCTTACCAAGTCACTGCGAATGCAACTTCTAGCTTCATGATATGCAGTAAAAATTTTGTCAAAGATAACCAATTTTTTCTCTGCTGGAAGTGAATCTGCTGTAGGACCATGCAAATCCTTCTCCAATTCTTGAGCTGAAGAAATCATAGAGAACATAAAGAACTTGAAATTTTGTGCAAACAAAAACAATAATTGAGGGGAAAAAAGGAATATAAAGACAAAGTACTCATTTCTCACTTATTATTACTTTTAACTTAATAATGATATGCAATTCAAAGTGTAATTGTCATATCTAAATACTAACATTTTATATATCTCTTATCATAAGACTAGTAATTTAAGAACCACAGTGAATTTAACTTAGATGATAACACAGAGCAAGCCACAGAATTTGCTGCAATTACTCAGCTTCAGCTGGACTTTCCCCAAAAAAAAAAATGTTTATTATCCAACTCTACTCAGCTACAATGTTAAAATAAACTTGGATGAGAATCAGTTTAAAAAATAAAGACTAAAGTCATCATATAAAACCGGTTATCCAACAATGTTGCTAGATGTGCAAGTATCAACATATATACAAACAGAGTTGAAAAACCTTTATATTTTTTATTTACTGGGTGACTTGTCATGTGAACGACCCTTGACCTGTCTCTTGTTCTTATAAATGATATCTTTTATTACTGGTGTTGGCACTTCTGATGCCTTTCAGTGATGTTTCTTTTCAATTGTCAAAACAACATTACAAGAGACACATATCAAATAATAATTTGCCTTATTTTGGCATGATGATTAACCCTCTAATTATTATGTATACTAAAAGTTTACAACCTTTTAAAATGGCAACCCGTGTTTTTGCATTAGATATTGGAAATTTGTGACCAAGCCAATGAAACTCCGTTAGAGATGCTGCTTGTTGAGACCTAGCCTCTGCCATCACAGCCTGCAAAACAAGGTTAACACGTTAAACCAAAAGGATAATGAAAAATGAAAGTCCACAAATATTTTTCCAACCATAACTCACAAGATAGGAAGAAACTAGAGAAGAATTTTAGAAGTCATAAATGTTAATAAATTCTTAATCTAAATTAATGACAACAAAAGCATATATATTCATGATAAACATAATGGGGAGTTTCAAGCAGAGCTGATTGAACATTAAAAAAAAAAACACACACTTACACACAGCTTCAAGTTTATAACATCAAGTCTATGATTGGATTGAGAAAGTAATCAAGTATGAGGTATTGTACCTCTAAGATGATTCAACTTTCCAAATAGGCAGCAGAACAACAGAATAGGAGCACCCAGCCACTTTGAAAACACCAAGAAGCAGGAAAAAAAAAGAACTTTGAAAAAAAAATATAAGGCAGCAAGCTTGATTTCATGCTAAAATAACCATGCTCACCTCCAATTTAGATTTAAAGAGGTCCAGTGCAGGACCTTCCATCTCACCAATTTGTAGAAGGTCAGAAGTTTTAAGATTTGACTCGCCAATATTGTGTCGGCAGTATCGAATACTAGGTTCAAGCTCCTCAACACGCTCACGACACAAAAGTTGGTTCTCCAGGTCTCCATATTTCCCAAGTTCCTCATAAACAGCTCTATATGACATTAACCAAGTTCTTAACAACAAAATACAAAAGTCTAAATAAATTTTTTCTTTATGAAGAGTAAAATCATAAAAAAATATATATTTCTTTCAGTTTGCCAACTAGAAGAGATACTATCAACTAGCTATGTAGCTCTAATGAGAAAGCAGCATAATATAATAATTACATATGATGAAGAGAAGAATGAACCTGGCACTTATGAAATTCTTCAATGCAGTGTCCCAATTCCGATCTTGCTCAAATAATAAATTGCCATTCATATATGCAGCATACGCCTATAAAATTGCTAAGTCAGAATTTTGTTGATTTAGAACAGAGATGTCACATCATATTTAACAAAAAATATGGAAAAGGTCCTAAAAAATTCAGTAAAAGCAATAAACAAAAGAATTAGAAACTACTTGAGGGTGTTTACACAATCAAGTAAATGACAAAAGAGTGCATCACTGAAACATGATAAACAGATGTCATAGTATTTAACCTGACTCTAGTCTAGAATTCATATGGACCTTGGAATTCTCAAAATCTCCAGAAGCAATTTATTATTAGATATATCTATAGAGAATGAACACTGATGTACGAGTCATTAAGGTGCATGAGGTTACATCTTAACAGTCTCATGCACAATTGGGGCCTGTAATTTCTGTTTGTTTATGAATTCATCATCAGCTCAGCTGTTCGAATTCGCACAAAAGCAATGCAATATTATGGTACAGCATAAACATTTATGATGACTGGAGACTCAACAGCTTCACAATGATTACTGAAGCCTCAAACATGAAGATATAATATGCTACAAAGTTCATTCTGATCTCCAGTAGAAAATTTTATCTAATTAAAAGTTCCAGACAATGAAAAAATCCCAAAATCTCATGCACATAATTTGCACAAAATTGTACAGAAATAGTAATAGAGAATTCAGCGGCCAAACACTGCAAAAATAAGTTTAGATAACTAAAACATAGGCACACCTCAGCTTCTAGAGAAGTTCTAGAATCTCCCTTGGCAGCACACAACCGTGAGAATAGATCAGCCCATTTTACTGCCTTCCTAAGTCTCCCAATCAAATAAATTCGTTGTCTTGCATTTGGACCATCTGGAAGTTGTCGTTTTTCCATCGCATGGCTCCAAGCTCTCTCTGCCGAATAAAGAACCAAATGCAAATACCTATATTTCTTTCCAATAAAATTAACTATTAAACCTCACATACATGAAGATCAATAGATATACTCAAAAACTATTTTCTGATTAAATAAACCAAGCAACCATCTTTGCAATAGTTTTCCAAATGCCAAAAATTTAAAAGACTGATTCCTCTAAATGAATAAAAGTCGTCCCCATGAATTAGCAAATTGGAGGGAGATCAATCCAGCAACCCAGAAAAGGAAGAGTGAGAATCCACAAGAGAAAAAAAATGTACTCCATATGGATGGAGCAGAAGACAAGCTACGATCAACGACACTCACCTCACTTCAGTAACTGTTGATTCAGTTACAGATCTACGAGTGTATTTACCACGGCCATGAGTAAACTTCAGCGATTTATATAATCTCCTCAACCGAGCTGTACAATACCTCCTGCGCACAGAATGTGATTACTAAACTCAACAAACACACTCACGTAGATAGTTTCTCTTTTTTTTTTTTGAAAACCACATAGATAATTTCTTATAACGTAGCAGAACCACAATAAAATTTTATACCGGTAACGTGCATAGTCTCCATGTCGCAGTCCATGCTGCATTTGTGCATTCTTCAGGAGCTGCAACACTGTTTGTTTTCGGTTAATTAAGTTATGAAATTTCATAAAATTATGCAAATGTACAGATAATTTGAACCTGAAAACAGTGAGTGAAAGTTTGCTCAACAATAAATATATTGAGATTGATAGGAAAATACCGTTTATTGAATATCTAGGATTGATCGAATCGGAATTGACAGATTTTGGGGCGTCAATATCCATAGCTGCAATTTCATTGTCCTTCCCCATCAATCCAGCTGAACACTAATAAAATCAGTAGATCGGAAAGAGAAGCGACCAAAGAGAGAGACAAATAAAACTTCAGATGGAGGAGCGTTTCCCTTGTTCTCTTGCGATTCGGGCTCATTTGGGTCTTGATTAGGTTCCGGGTCAACCCGGACCTCTAATGATTTTACTTTTTTCGAATTGTTTTTTTTTTTTAAAGTGCCTGTATTGTTTTATTAATGATATTTCTTTATTAGCTTAATCAAGATAAATGCATTTAAAATGGTAAAAATTAGTTTAATATACTGAACTAATGTTATTCGAAGTTCAAAATTTATATGGCTAATTCTTTTTATTTTATTTTCGTTAAATTATATAATTATTTTATTAAATTTTAAATATTAATTAAAAAATATTTTTTTTCAAAAAATACTAATACAATAAATTAAACTTACAACAGTACTAATATAATATGTTAAATTTTAAAAAGTACATAGCAAAGTTTTAAATAATGGTTTCGTATAATGTATCTTGGAATTAGTATAATGGTATTAGAATGAATTATACTGTAACGTCAATCGGCACCATAAATTTTAAAAAATATTTAACAAAATCATCTAAATTAACAAAAATGGACACTAAAATTTAATATATAGTATATGAAGTTAATAAACATTTATACAAATATTATTTTTATTTAAAAATATAAATTACATAATAATTTCCTAATATAGACATAATAAACACTATAAAATAAATAATTTTATTGTAAAATAATATTTTGATTTTTTTAAAATAAAAGATATTTTATTAAATATGAGAAGAAAAACTACATTTTTTAACAAGAGAAATACAATGAAAAAATACATATTTAAAACTAAACAATACAAAGCAAAATTAAAAATTACAATTATAAAATTATATATAATGCAAAATTACATAATCACTAAAAAAAAAAAGTGTGGAGGATCACTGATATTTTATTTAGATGAGAAAATATCAAACAATGAATTTGCTCGTGTCACGTCCGCGATATAGATCTTGATTGTATATACGTATTGTTGTTATTTATACCGTAGTACAAATGTATATTGACCAGAATCTAAATACGGACGTATAAGCATGAAAAATATAATTTAATATCATAATATGATACTTAATATGAGTATTGGGTTTATTTGATGAAACGTTGCGATTTCATATTATACATGTAAATCAAGGCAACGGACTGGGTGGAGAATACAAGGTTTTTGCCCGGGGGTGAAAATTTGAATTAAGTATACCATAATAAGGAAAATAATATTTTAAGACCATAAGTGAAGTTATATAGAGTATTTGGAAGTTAAGAGTTCCAATTTGCGGAAATAATCTGATATTCTGATTGTGAGTTAAAGATATGCATTTACTATTGCAGTAATGCCAAAATGACCACATTAAAATTTTAAAAACTGATAATTTAGGAATTGAACTTCAAATGAAATTTTACAGACATGATTTAGAAAAATGACTAAACCTTAAAATCGTAATTTTTATACTAATGGTCGTTTTGCAAAATCGGAATGACTATTTCGAAGAAAAAATTTTTCTAAGAATATTGATATGTTCAATTTGAGGAGATAAGATCATTTGAGATATGAAATTTAAGAAAATAAATGTGCTCAAGTACTAAGTTGAAAATTTTGAAAATTTGGTAGAAAAAGTCCAAAATCAAAGTTTATTTTTTATTAATTTAGATAAAATTTAAAATATATTTTTGATTAATTTTAATTGACCAATAAGAGCAAAATTAAGATTAATTAAGCACTAATCAACTATAAAAAGTAAAAAAAAATGACAAAAATTCAACCAATCATTAAAAAAAAAATCATCACATTCTCCTTCTTTTTCTTCCTCACGACCAAAAAAGCTACTATAGTCTTTCCTTGATTTCTTTCATTTTCTCTCACAAATTACCATAATCCAAGTATAAGAAGGTATAAGAATTAAATATAAGTGAAAAAAATATTTTTAGAGAATAATCATATATTGGCCAAAGATTCTAAGAAAACTAGATGTGAGATTTTATTCACTTCTCTTTCAAATTTTCATAGATTTAAGTTGATTTTAATGATTGTTATGAATGAAATTTGGTTTGATAGTGTATTTGATGTTGAATTTGTAAAAATGAGAAATTAAAGTGTTGTAAAAAAAATTATGGAAAAATTAAACAAGAATGGATAATGAGTAGAATGAGACTCAAGAAAGATGGATATGGTGAAAAATTGATGAAAATAATTTTTAGGAATTTTTGTGGAATTTTTAAAAAATTTCATAATTATGGCCGACTTTTTGAAAAATTATTTTGAAGGATTTGTGTCATAAAATGATGAAAATGAAATTAAATGGAGTGTTTGGAAGTAGAAGATAATTTTTGAAATGAATGAAATATTTAATATAAATTTTGGATTTTTGGCCTAATTATTGAAAAGTTTATTGGAAATTATTGAACATTATTGTGGTAAAATTGGTGACAGAAAATACAAGAAAATAGGTTAAAGCGACTATAGGAATTTATTTGAAATTTTTAAAGCATTTATTAAATTAATATGAATTTTTGAGTGGAAAAAATGGATTTTTGGAGAAAGAAAAAATGAAAGTAAAAAGAAAAAATAGTTTGGAGGAGAAAAAATAAGGAAATAAATTTTTTACAAAATAAAAAAATAATATTGGAAAAGTTTTGGTCACGCTGGGAATCATATTAGGTGATCAAAATTTTAAATTATGTGTCAAATGCGTATAACAAAAAAATATATATATCAATATGAGATTTTGATATATAATAGAGCGGAAAATATTGAGGAATTTTATTTTCAACATAATATATGTTAAAGATAACTATGTAATTAATTATAAATTATTGTTATTCAGGCGCATCTATGAGATCGGTGTCGAAGGTAGACTAGCAAAAAGAGCCAGCAGATATCCGTATGTGAAAAGTTGAGATGTATATAGTAATTTATAATTTTAGCAATTAAATATTAAAAATATTATTTTAATGAACTTTTGATTTAAATGAGTTTATATAATGAATATAAAATTGAAAAATAATTATTTATGGTAAATATTAACAAAAAAAATTGTATTGTTGTGTCTTATTTATTTGAATGATAAAATAATTTAAAATATTACGGAAATTTATATTTGACAAAAATTTGATATTTTATTTCATATATTAGTATAGACAATGATTTAGCGAGTTATTGGCATCCTAATAAGGTTACTGGTCTGGTGAATTTTCTGGAACCATATATTATACTTTATGGTTCGGTAGATTTTATGTGGTTGTATGATACATATATTCGGTCCGATTGGTTTTATAGGACCATGCAATGTAATTTATTCACAATATTTTCTCTGATATGGTGGATTTTTCAGGATCATGAAACGATATGTACTATTCATTTTCCCTGTGATTACTCTATGATGATTTAATATATGGATATAACAATAAATTTTTTATGAGTTTATGACATTGATGAATGATTTTATATTTGATATTTTCTATAAATGACTATTATTATAAATTATTGTATTATTGAGTTGTATAACTCAGTGCAGAAGTTTATTTTTTTCTGTACATGTTTAAAGTGAAGATAAAACGACAAATATTGTAAATATAAAATCGCTAATAGTGGATTCCACAATATAGAGCTGAGCATTAGTTGTAGTTATTCTAAGCAGATTGACATTTTCTTTTATATTTTGTTATTATGACATTAGTGATGTACATAAAAAAAATTAAATATTCAAATACAGAAGAGCATAAGTAGATAGTGAATTTAGAATTATATTGTATATATTATTATTTTATATCTCCTTCTACTTAAAAAAAATGTTTTAGTATTTTATT
Source organism: Balakata baccata (assembly GCA_949630135.1). NCBI lineage: Eukaryota > Viridiplantae > Streptophyta > Magnoliopsida > Malpighiales > Euphorbiaceae > Balakata > Balakata baccata. The sequence continues at coordinate 40,479 of CATIWF010051118.1, forward strand.
TAATAGTTTAAATATTTCAGTATCGGTTTTGTAAACTGTAATACTATTTATCAGTCTTATATACGATGGTATATATGAAAAGGTAAGAGGTATTCTAGCTCCATTGAATGTATTGACTTTGTAACTTTTAATTATTAAAATTTTTTAATAATAATAGTATTAAAAATTTATAAATTAATTTTACATACATATTTTAAATTAATAATAATTTAATTTGAAAGAGTTAAAATCAATATATTCATGCAATTATATAAATTTTACACCTAATTATTTAGTAATATATAAAAATTTTAATTTTTTGAGTATGATGTAATGTTCGTATCGATTTATATCATCTGTACCACTCATAACAGATGATACATCGGTGCTACATTGTTGTTTTCAATTAGCATATATATATTGGAGCTGTATCGTGTCAAAATCCTAAAAAAAATGTTACGTAATAGAAAATATGTAATGTATAAGAGAATATTTAGAAGCTTGGTACATGGTTTTCTTTTCCTTGTAGTATTACCATAATCAAACATATTTTTAGTAAAAAATTTAACAAAATAATTATAAATTTGAAAGAATAAATAATAATTTTTTCTTTAAATAAATATTTTTTAAATTTAATTGTTTAGAGGCTCTGTCTTAAAACTAGCCAAAATAATAAACTAAAAAAGTGTGAATGAATTAGTACGAAACTCTTACCGCTTAATCATATGTCTCCAATTCAAACTCTAGCAATGCATTTGCCTTAAAATTTTATGAAAATATTTTACCGCAATTTAAAATCGTATCAGATATGAATATGATTAGTTTTAGTCTGTTTTTATATAAACTGAAAATATTTATAGTAAAAAAAAAACACTAAACTATCCAAAATAATTAGAAAAATATTTTAAAAAATACTTTAAACGAATTTTGCCCGCTAAATATATTGCACAATGATTAGATAGCTTAAACGTCCACTTCCGAAAGATTAAACTCACATAAACCCAAAGCGGGACTTAAGACAATCGAGAATGATAACTATCTTTATCCAGTAACCACAGAAAAATAAACAAATTACGGAACTTTTACCAGTTGACTACCTCCTCAGTCTCCAAGTATCCACCGTCTCCTCGCTGGCCGGAGAGATAAATACTAAAAATGGCGTATACGTCGTCTCTATTCGCCCCCACTACCTTCCACACTAACAACCCAAGATTCTCTCCGCTTTCCTCCAAAGCAAAAAGCACCAGAACCGTAACTGTAGCTGCCATTCCGCCCCTCACCTCTGCCTCCGCCGCCGATATTTATCCATTCGACAGCACAACCCTCGCCGTCATCGGTGGAGGCTCCATGGCTGCTTTAGCAGCTGCTCTCCCCCACACTGACCCCGATCTTCGGCGGAGGCAACAGGCAGAGGAGGTTGGGGGCGGTGACTAGGAGGTAGTGAAAGAGTACTTCAACAGTTCCGGGTTTAAGCGGTGGAAGAAAATTTACGGAGAGACGGATGATGTTAATCGGGTGCAGCGAGACATAAGGCTGGGCCATTCGAAGGCTGTGGAGAATGTATTGAAAATGTTGAAAGACGAAGGGTCGCTGGAAGGTGTCACTATTTGTGACGACGGCTGCGGCACCGGATGTCTCGCGATTCCCTTAGCCAAAGAAGGCGCCATTGTTTCTGCCAGCGATATTTCGGCTGCTATGGTGGCCCAGGCTGAGAACCAAGTCAGTTGTCTATGCTTTTTCCCATTTTCCCCTTAATTTCAGTATATTGGAGGAACCATTGTACAAGTTCTGATTTTTATCTTGGATAATTGCATAGAATTGGTTACTCTGTAATTTGTGATTGTTTCAAACGGTGGAGAGATTAATTCTTCTGGAATCTTCTTTTTCAGGCAAAAGAGCAGCTTGAAGCACTGGGTGAAAATGCAGCACCTTTGCTACCCAAATTTGAAGTGAAAGATCTAGAGAGCCTAGATGGGAAGTATAGCACAGTGGTATGCCTAGATGTTTTGATACATTATCCACAGAGTAAAGCAGATGGGATGATTGCCCATCTTGCATCATTGGCAGAGAAGCGACTGATTTTGAGTTTTGCACCAAAGACATTTTACTATGATCTATTGAAGAGAGTAGGAGAGTTGTTTCCAGGACCTTGAGGCGGATGTGGAGCGAGCACTGAACAAGGTTGGATGGAAGATAAGAAAGAGAGGCCTGATCACTACACAATTCTACTTTGCAAGGCTTGTTGAAGCTGTTCCTGCTTAAATGGGTAGAGGTTAGTTTTGAATTTTTTGCTTAATTAATCCTGTCCTTAGAAGAACAAATCAAACTGTATGTAATTTATATTTAATTATCATGCTCAGTGAGTTTTTTTTTTTTTTTAATTTCTGGGAAAAACCAGCTCATATATAATTTGTTTGGCCATTGAAATTCCAAGGAAAAAGAGACAAGGTTTATAGTTCGATTTGGATAGAGATTCTGGCACCAAAAGCCAGTTTGCGGACTGGAATTTATCCATGAAGAAAGCTGCAATTCCAAATCTTGATTTATTGTTTTTTTTCCCCCTCAATTGTATCGTTTTCACATGAGGTTTGGGAAAATTTTCACGTGGAAAGAAAAGAAGAATTGGACCATGTGGAACCGGTCAAAGGTTGATTGAAATAGTTATCTTATAAATTAACCAAGCAGATTCAACCGAAAAATCTTCATGAAATTAATTTTTGGTTAATTGAAGACAAAAATTAATTGGGAAAACAAGGTTTAACTGAAAAAGAAATTAATAAGGAAATTGAAAAATTAAAAAAAAAAGAAATTTAAATGAAAAAAAAAATTAAAAAGAAAATTAAAAGAATTAAAAAAGAAAAGATTGATGTGATAATGCATTGAAGCAAATTCGATAGGTTTTTAAGCATGTTATTTTGGTAAGTTAATCAAATAGAACCAAAATATCCATGTAATTAATTCATTCTCAAGTAGTTCCGTCGATAGAAACGGTGCAGAATCCCTGCGTTTAATACTAACGGCGTTTAATAACGTACAAGTCCATCCTAACGGTGTGTTAATCGTCGAGTGACTGGAGTTGCTTCCCGCGCACTCTCCTCAGACAATTACATCGATGGAGGATGAGAAAATAGAACCCTAGATCAAAATGGCAGGAGGGCATATCAGCGTTATGGAGAAAGAAGAAGACGATTCGGTAAGCGAGCTGCTTCGAGATCGATTCAGGCTTTCCACCATCTCCATCGCTGAAGCTGAAGGTTCAATTTCTTCAATTTAATTGTACTTTAGTCAAATTAATTTTCTTGGCATTGAAGCGGCTTTCTTTTTCTTTTTAATTTCACAAACTGTGAACGATTCATTTTGAGCTGCTAAGAAAAATGGAATGTATATATCTGGACCAATAGTTGCTTGCATTGCTGATTTGGCCTTTAAATATACTGGTAAAACTTTTTTCTTCACTGTCATTTTTTGTTCATTTGTTTTATTTAGAGATCGCTGGTACTTTTATTCTCATCGGTTTTGTTTTTAATTATATTTTATAATGTTTGATTGAGAATGGAAAATTTTGGATTTTTTGAGTTTCTTGTTTAATTTACATGGATTTCAATTGTTTCTCGAAGTTCCTTATTTAGAATGATAGTGGAGAAATGGAGATTGACTTCAGCCCTGAAAACATACATTTCTAATTTCAGGAATAAGATTCTGCATGATGTGATAGAAATTTATAATTTCCAATTTGGGGTTCTCAAATTTAGTTATACGCATTTTATTAGCATAGCTATTTAGTTCTTAAGGAGGTGAGAGAGGTCTTTGCCAGTTGCATTGTCATTGTTTCATTGAGCTTGTACTAACCTAAATGAGATTGGTTGTTTCTAAAACCAGAGCAATTAGCAAGGGACCTTGAGCTATTTGCACAGCATGCTGGCCGCATAACTGTTACCATTGAAGATTTCAAACTTGCTGGTAAGTTTTATGAAGTTACTGAACCATCAATCTCTAGTAAGATCTCATGTCTCTTGATGCTCTTGGTTTTTATCTTTCTGATTGATTACACCATCATATGGATTGTTCCTTGTTATTTGGTCTAAATTCTTCTACAAAAATTATGATTTACACTGATGAAGAAAAATTGAGAATGGTGTAGAGAGACACCATTTTCAATCTATCTTTAGCAAACAAAAGGAATTTATCTTTTCCTTCATTTTGTGCTTCTGCTTTCAGTATCATCAAACATGGAAAGATGAGTGAAAATAAACAAAATTGATAAAGCTCCATTTCTCTATTTGCCATTGAGAAAGCAAGATGTGCCTAGTCTGACACATTTTCTCTGGTTTCAGCTCGTAGAAACGAACATCTATTTGCCTCATTAAGTTCCTTCTCCAATGATCTGGAGGCAAAAGAACCCGTCTGAGAGAAAACGAAAAAAAATGTTGATGAAGGATGACAAAGCTACTAGTAGTGCAGTACAAAATCAAGATCTTTAAGAATAATACATTACATTTCAATTTTAAGAAAATTGAGATGCATGCCTATTTGGCGAATGTGAAATGCTTCTTGTAGAAACATTGCTGTTAAGCTGGAAGTAATTGCACTTCCCATTAGTCTTCATTTGGTCTTTCAGTAGTTCAGAGCTTTCTATTAACTTCTGATGCACGAGACTGCAGGTTCAAACTGTAAACCTCTGCTGCGTTCAGTGACTTTGGGCCAACGTCTAGTGATTTTGTTCTTCTAGCCCAGATATATACGGGGACCCTTAAGTCTGATCCATCAATCTTTTTAGCCTTAGGCCTATGTGCTTGCAAAATACGTGCAACTTCCTACATTTTTCTATTTCAGTGTGATAAATTAAACATCCTTACTATTTTATCCCTCTAAAAGCCTAATTCTTTTTTCGTAAGAAAAATTAATTTTATTCTCTTTCTATTGACCTTGCAGACTAAAGGCTGGCTAAGGCATAAATTTTAATTGATGAGTCACTCTAGCTTTAGCCAATCTTTTCTCATGGGCCGATGCCATGAATCAAAAAGGTATGATATGGTCCGTTCTGGGGATTTCTATATTTCATTTATGTACCTATAAGCTGGAGTCCAGTTGATAGTAGGACCAAGGCAGCCTAGAATCCGAATACAGATTAAAAAAAAAGGAAAAGATGGTTGCAAATTGTAAATAAAAATTAGTAATTATATTTTACCAAATGCGTAAAAATTTAGCAGTAATTATATTGGAAGCTGTTGGATTTTTTAAGTTGGAAGTGGTTCCCTGACCAGACAACGAAATCAATACATTTACATCTCTTGAGATGAGCGTGATACAATGGAGTTACTGTTACGGTGTGGTTAATGTGCCAAAATAGTATCGCAAGACAAGATTTTACTAATCACTGACTCCAACGGCAAAAGAAGGCGGGAAATCAGATTCAACTCATGTCTTCTTTTTTATTTAGTTTTGGTTAAGTTAGTCCAAAACAAAAATCTTGAAACTAGTAAAATGATAGAGATGATGGAGATAAGATTACGTATTAGCAAGAAGGAAGCGTGCAGAAACTGAGTTTGCTTCTGGCGACATCCTACAGACAGCCCAATGAATTTAGCAGAGTCTACGCTCAGAATCATAACAAATGGTACAATGTCTGTATGAATTACCAACATAAAAAAAAAAAACTGTAACATGATAATAGAAATAAAATGTTATAATTATCGTTGTAAAAATCATTCCGGCCGGTTTGATCAGAAAAATTGAAAATCGGCCACCAGGCCGCGCTGTTTTGAAGCAAAGAACCGGCAAACTAACTGGTTCAATTGTGAACCGGTTGACATAGATGGTTTTGACTGGCTTTTCTGGTTTCGTAAACTGTAAATTCACTCAAAAATATCATTTTTAGTACATGGTGGGAATTAAATTTGTCTTTAAATGTGATTTTTAAATTTTTACCATCAAACCACTTGTTATATATGGTTAAAAAAATTATTTTTTTAATATTAGTTTTATTTACAAATAAACCTATCTAAATTTAAATAATATTAACTATTTATAAAACTATTCATTTGAAAAGAAATTTATATAAAATCAATATTTAGTTTTTTATATTTTTATTATAAAAATAAATAATTCTTAAAATTATTTGATGTTTTGAATTATAAATATATATTATCAATACATGATTATGTATTATATTATCAATAATTCAATATATAACTATGCATTAATTTAATTTTTCATAAAAGTATTAACATTATTTAAAAATATATATATTTAATAAATTTGAATTTTGCATATTTGTATTTATATTACTAATATATATCATGATAAAATTACCATATAAATTAATTTCAAAATTAATTATTTTAATATAAAATATTTTACTTAAGAAATGAATGAATGTTGAATATTATTTTTTACAAATTATTATTTATTATAACTTTTTAAAAAATAAAGAATATATAGATAAATAAATTATATTAATTTTTAAAATAATATATATAAATATTGATATTATTATTCTTAAAAATATTTAAAAATATATTTATATATTAATTTGAATTTCAATATTTAATATTTTGAACATATTATTGTGTATGAAATATGTTTAGTTTAAATAATTTTTATATTTTACTATGTATAAAATATGTTAAATATTATATTTTAGAAGAATTTTATATAGACTGGTTTGACCTTGTTTCTACTTTAAATACATGACCCGTTATATTTCCGGTTCATTGACTGATCCAATTTTTTATAATATTTGTCGTAAAAATAAAACAAAACCAATTGCTGCAATAAGATAACGGAATTACGAAAACAAAATAAATAGAAAAAATTTAGATCTATATAAAATAATTATTTATTTTAGAAATAAATAGATAAAAAAAATGTAAATGGTGATTTTAGATCCATTCTAATAAAAAAAATTTATTATTATTTGTAAAAAAATTTGGTAGCTAAAGAAAGAAAAAAGAAAAAAAAAAAGAGAGAGAGAAAAGGAGGATGGGGTTTGTGATGAATTTGGAGTTGTTAACTTGTTATGTTCTGTGTTATTTTATATTTGGCCTTTAGCCATTTATTACTTCATCTTTATTTTACTTTTCTGCTGTGAGTTCAAGTACGCACAGATAAACAAAAGGAGCAGTTGAGAAAGTGTCATGTTATGGAGAAGTGGGGTCCAGGCTAGGAGGAGGTGGATGATCTACTGCTGCTAAGTCCTAGCATCCCAAACTCACATGGGCATACGTTATTGTGAAGGTCGCGCAAGCGTGACATACCCTCCTTCCTTCCAAAATTTTATCTTGCTTTTAGGACTTCAACATACATCTGCTAAACTACATGGCCCATTTTGGGACTTTGTCACTAGTTTAGGTGTATAGCATAACATGGCCCCCCTAACCCACCTTCTTTTTATATTTCCTTTTTATCTTAATCACTCTGCTTTTTTATTTTAAAAAAAATAATAATAATTGAGCCTCATCAAGATTTCTATACATATATATATAAGCATAATCCCCAAATATTTGATTTGATGTCCTGCGCTCTCCTTGCTGCTAAGGATATTGGCCAAAAAATAAGACAATCCCCTTCATTTTTATCATCGTATGAATAAAGTCCAATAAATACTGTATTCTATAAAAAATATTCTTTAAACTAAAAAAAAGGCTCTAAAAATATAAGAAATCGGAGGGGCAATAAAACTAAAGGTGATTGTCCCATACTTTGGAGAATAAAAAGTCATATCATTAATTGACACGTGACAAAATACTACTTTTGAAAATGTCAATAATGTCCTTCGGACTCCGCTCCACAAATATTGTGAAGGCTGTCATTTCATGCAATACAACAGGAACAGGCTGTAGATCTAACGGTCATGAGGCCACCGTTAGCACGTGAACCTTTCCCCTCTGTTCCCTCTATCGCTTTCATAGCAACCGTCCGATTTGCCGGAAATTTGTTGGAAGCTGCGAACTTTTAACTCCTCTTCCTCTGCTTCATGTATTGTAGGGGGATAAAAACAAATAAAATTTTAATTTCACTTCTATCTTTCCCCCCCAAAAAAAAAATTCACTGTTTCTTTAATACAATAAAATATTAATTTATTATTTGATTTTTAAATACTTACGGATTTTTTTTTTTTTGATAAAAAAGTGCAATTTGGTTGGCAGTATCCCTTCATACGTAACGTTAGGAATAAATGAGAATAATTAGAATGGCTAAACCCACCTCCCGGCGTTGAGTTTTTCATTTTTTTTAGTTTGTCTCGTTGATTTTTTTGACATATGATGCTTTCTAAAATTTATTTTATATAAAATTTTAAAAATATAATAATTTATTTTATTTATTCACATAGAATCACATTAAAAATGTAAAATTATATTTTGAGTGCGACGTTGTCACAAAAACAAATTATTATGTTTTTAAAATGTTATAAAAAATAAATTGGACTAAAAAAATTTATATGACAACCGGTACCAAAATTTAATCTGAAAATAAATTCATAAAAATTAAAAAATTCAAGAATCCGAATTAAGCCAATTATAATTTATTTATTATTTGATGTAGTTATTGCGAACTAGATTGGTCCCGTGAATTATTAGGCTTTAGGCATACGCTCAACCTGCAGGGAGTAGGTCGCCCTGTCCAGCTCCATCTAATTTAGGTGGGCTTACAAAAATTATTTAACAATTATTAAGAAAAAAGAAAGGCAAAACTCATCTTGGATTAGTACATGGATATGAAATAAATAAATAAATTGTCAATATCCACCAAAAGTAATTTTAACAATTAATTTTATATTTACAAAGTAATAAAATGTTTTTTTCTGTATAACTAATGCATTATACTATTATTATATCAGTTTATAGATAAATATATATAAGCTTTAAGATATTTTCTGAGAATTTTCTAAGGAAAAGTTAAAATAAAAAGGTAATTTGGGCCCTTACTAATATTATAGAAAAAATATTAAAGATTTTTCAGACACTCTTTAATATTTACTTCTTCATTTGTTTGTAAACATTAAAAAAAAAAATTAAAAATTTATCTTTCTTTTTACCAACTAATCACAAAATAAGTACAAATGAAAGTGTCCTTACCAATCCTCATATTATATATGTACAAACTTTGAATAGGGTAACGACAGACGGAGCAGGTGGGATGAAAATGAATGACTTATTCATATATGAAAATTTCTGTTCAATGAAAAGTTTAATTGTGTTTCAAATGATTGATGATGGTCTTATTTGATATTTTATTTGGAAAAAGTGTTTTTTCAAAAAATATTTGTATTTTTAATTTTTTTTTTTAATTTTAAAAACTGATTTTGGTATAAGTAAATAAATAAATTTTTTTTATAAAAAATATATTACAAAAAATTAAAAAATTTAATTAATTAAATAAAAAATTTAAAATTTATTTTTAAAACTTTCAACAATAATTCTAAATACCTTTTATATGTTATTTTATCTTAAAACATAAATAAAAATTGTTAAAAATCTCTATCCTCACTTAAAATATCAAATGCTTCAAACAAGAGGCAATGTTGATAGCCTAACCAATGAATCGACTATTGAATATTGTCAATGTTCCACTTTTTATTGTTTAGGAAACATGTAACTATGCTTGTAAAACAACTCAACTCAATATGATTTTTT
>CATIWF010051119.1:0-52895 GCA_949630135.1 Balakata baccata
TAATTTTATTAAGATATAAGTACGGCTAGAAATTTCAGATATCCGTTATCCAATTATATATATATATAAGATTTATTTTATTGTAATTTATTCAATATAATGATATAATTAATTGTTTTTTATTTGTTGTTGAATTAAAAACATAATAGAAGTTGAAAATTTGAAATATAATTTTTCTATCATAATGTAGAACATTTAAATTTTATTGTTTTAATGTTATTTTTATACAATTTGATGAATTATTTTAATTAAAATGTGTTAAATTTTTATTTTGTTTATTTTATTTTATTTCATAGTAATTTATAATAAATTGTTTGTATATTTTTATTAATTTTTAATTATTTATTTAGTTTAAATTTTATTTTATTTTAAATTTTTTAATAATAAATGGATAATTAAACGGATTCGAATAATTAAATGGATAATACTAATCGGATTTAAAATAAATACAAATAAGTGTATATATAATCGGATTCGGATTTGAATATAATATTTTTCGTAAGTACTCTATTCGTTGTCATTCGTACAACTCATCATAATACACGTACAAATTACAATAAAAATTTTACCTAATTTTTTTGAAAAAGAGGTTTTGAATTTTTTTATTTGTTAGTAAAATATATATTTTGCTGTTACTGTCAAAAACAGTTTTTAAAGTCAAAAATAAAGTTTTTTATTTATTTAAAAAAAACATAATATGGCAAGAAGAGGAAAAAAAAAAAGAAATTAAAGGAACAGATTTTTGTATTCAGTCTAATAAATGCAGTCAACAAGAGATAAACACTCCCTGATCTGCTTGTGCTTGTCTGACTACGTTTCTCTGTTCTTGAAGGGACATACAAATGCAATTTTCTTTTTCTTTTCTTTTCCAAATTTTTGATAAGGACATAATGTAGAAGAATAATAAATTTATTTAAAAAAATTTTATGTATTATTATATTTTTTATAAACTAATTTAATTATTAAATATATATATATCGTATTTATTTCAATCAATAAAAATAAAAACGATTAAATGTATATTAATGTATAATTTGATTAGTTTATGGATAATATGTGAATTAAAGTCCTATCTAGTTTAGCTGTTAAATACAACCAATAGTTAATAGCTGATATCTAGTAGATATTGGTTAATTAATACTGGTATTTGGTAAAACTAATTGAAATATTGTTATTGGAATGTAAAATTACCAATAAATATATAGTTTATATTATTCGAAGTATATATATATATAAAATATAAGTAAACAAAATAATTCTTTCATATAATTATATATTGTAATTAAGATAATAAAAATAATAAATTTTAATTAATTATAAATAAAAATTTTAGAATATATATGTATATTTATAAATAAATTTATTAAATTTGATATTATTTATACTTAATATATTAAATAACATATAAAACAATTAGAAATATATTATATTTTTTATTTAAAAATTAATAATATTACTAGCTTAAATATTATTTGTAATATTTTTATATTTATATTTATAAATAATTTATTGATTGAAAAATTCAATTTGGAAGAAATAAATATTTTTTAATTAATAAAAAATATAAAAATAATATATTCTAATTCAAAAAAAATTGAATCAGCCAATAACTGATGAAAAAAAACTCTAAAATAAAGTTTTTTTAAACAACAGATGATTGAAGTTAGAATTAGCTATAAATTGTTAATTAGAAAGTTTTACAAAACACCTTAACTCGGCTATTAAAGGTTCACAATGTTATAAGTTATCTCTAACAGCTAAACCAAACATCACTTGAATCAACTTAAAATTTTTTCATTTTATCACATTGAACACTGAACAGCATGAGAGTGATAAAATATGTTTTATGTTTATACCACAACACACAAGTCTTTTACGGTTATAACATTTATTTTTCAGTTGTAAAATGCAGTCAAGGACCTCATTGTATATTCTTCAAAACAAGCAAATTTGAGAGTTAATTTCATTTATAAACATTCAACTTTGTTTTTATATTTTACTATAAAAAAATAAATAAACTATATTTTCGTTTTACTAAAATTATTTCAGGCAAGTTTCTAATAATACGTTAGCCATTATATTAAATTTCTCCGGTGACAGCTACCACTTCATACTTCTAATGACACATTAGCTACAACATCACCTTTTGAGTTTTTTAAATCAAAATATTGGCCAGAAATTATTTTAATAAAATAAAAATATAATTAAGTAACTTTTTTAAAACAAAATTTTATTTTATGATTTTACTGTAATAAAAGTAATATTCATTGATGGAATTAACTCCAATTTGAAGGTAGAACTCAATACAAAAAATAAATAAATTTTCGTCTACTGCCAATTTTTAACCTTTTTTTATATAAAAAATACAGGTATTTTTTTCTTTTTTATTTCTTTTGTGTATACTTTTTTTCGTTGTTCTTCGTCTTTTTCTTACTCTCTCTTGTCCTACTTGATACCTCACAACAACAACAGTATTTATAGTATATGTTGATGTGAAAGAAACTATTGCAACAACAACAACAACGGTGTCGGACTATTGAAACGGTGTTTGACAGCATTGGTGTTTGTAGTAGTTAGGTTGGAAAATATATTAGATTTTATGAATTTACGATAATGCTGCTATAATTATATATTTTTTATTAAATTAAATATGATGTTCAATGTGAATCTGAATTGATCATGTTAATTTGATAATTTTTTTATGGTTTTAAATTATAAATTGAATTCTATTATCTTTTTATTCTTTTTTTATTCTTTTTTGTGAAAATGACTGAGGTGTTCTCAAAGTATATTCAAAATATTTCTAAAGTATTCACATGAAATTTCCAAAGGTATACTAAATGCATTCCTAAGGTATATATAAGGTATTTCCAGTGAATTTTTAAGGAATTACCAATATATATCTAAGGTATTCTGAAGGTATACAAAATGTATTTCCAATGAAGACCGAAAGTATTCCTAAAATATACCTCAAGACTATGTAATAAACTATATGAATCTTATTTAATTGTCCGTTAAAAATAACACAAATCAAACAAACACCTTAAATGTTTTATTAATTATTCATTTTTTCTTCTTCTTCTCTTTATTTATGTATTTGGTTAAAAATGAATCAAGATATTATCGAAATATACCCAAGGTATTTTCATGGTATATTTAAAGTATCTGAAAAGTAGAACCAATGAATTTGATGATATTAGTTTGAGAATTTATGATTTTTTGAATTTAGATTTAATTATATTATTATTCTTCCTTTGTATTTTTTTGGTGAAAATTAAACTACGGAATACTCAAATTATACTGAAAATATTTTAGAGATATATCATATAGACAATCAGTCAATGCTCAATAATAAATTGAATGATATTAGTTTAAAAATATGTAATATTTTTGAATTTAGATTCAATTATATTCTTCTTGTTCTTTTATTCTTTTTTGGTAAAAATTAAATTAAAATATATCCAAAATATACCGAAAATATTCTAAATATATACAATCTAAATACATCTTAAAGTGACTTTGAAAAACTGATATTATTGTAATGATTTTTTTATATTTTCGATAAAATTATAAAAACTTTAATCCATAATTTTATAAATATTTATGTATTTTTTCAATTTTTATAAAATTTCCTAAAAAAAATTATAATGCTTCTCCAACTCTTTTAAAGTAAATAAGACTCTTGAGTTGACGCATCAAAAAATTCATTTATGATTTTTTTTTTTTTTGAAAAAAATTCATTTGTGATGAGAGAATAAAAAAATAATTTATGATGTCGGGGTGACGTAAAAACTATGAACCACTTGGGAAGTAAGACTCGAGGCCCGCATCTCCATTGCATTCAATGACCGACCCTGCTGAACCCTGACCACTTAAGGTGAGGCTCTGAGGCTACTCTTCCTACCCTATTATTATTATTATTAGATGTCGTAATAAACAATGCTTAATCTTTTAAAGGGTTTATATGCTGAAATACCTATCCACCATTGATATATATTCCGCGATTACAACAATGATGAGAACAAGAGTGAATCCACTGAACAAAATATCCGAGACCTAACAGCTCCAACGTGCATATCAGTAAATTATATTGTGGACTGTTCTTCAAATTAAAACGTATATTAGAAATATGGTAGTATTTTTATAAATAAAATAAATTTATATATATTTATTTATTGATATTGATTTATTATTTTATTAATAAAAAATTTATTAATTTATAATTTTTATTTTATTTTAAAATAAAATCTAACCGTTATTGTATTTTTTTCTATTTTCATATGTTATTTGTTTTGATTTGTTTTGTTTTCAGTATATTTTGTTTCGATTTTTTTTTGTTTTGAGATTTTTTTAAAAATGATTCAATAATTTTATATCTATAAATCAAAACACAAAAAATATTCATTAAATTAAGTACACTGAAAAATAAAATAAACTTATATTAATATAAGAAATAAACTGTTGTTAATAAACTAAACATTTTACTAATAAACTAATGAACATTTACTTTATTCTTATTGAATATTTCTCAATAAATTAATGAACTCTATTTCATAGTGAACCTTCATTGTTATAACTAATGAACTTTCAATAAACTAGCGAACCAAAGGTTTATTCATAATAAATCTTTTCAGTTTATTCGTAATAAATTTTCTCATTAAACAAATAAATCTTTACTTAATTCGTAATAAAATTTTTTTAATGAACAAATAAACTTTTTTCAATAAACTAATGAACATTTAGTTCATTTGTAATAAAATTTCAGTTTTTTCACAATAAATATTATTAATAATGAATATTTACTTTATTCATAATTAATATTTTTTAGTAATCTAGTAAATCTTTTTCAATAAGCTAATAAACATTTAGTTCATTTGTAATGAACATTTTCAGTTTATTCATAATTAATTTTTTCAATAAACTAATAAAATTTTACTTTATTTGTAATAAATTTTTTTCAATAAACTAATAAATTTTTTTCAATAAACTAATAAATCTTTATATACTGACAGATGAAGAATATTTACAAAAATATCACTGTGTGTTTGATAATTATATAACCGTCTTTTACACATGTAATAAATTTTGATCTATAATACTAATAAATTTTTTTTAATAAACCAATAAACCTTTATATACTGACAGATGATGAATATTTACAAAAATATCACTGTGTGTTTGATAACTATATAAATTTAATTTATTTACAAAATTATCACCGTTTTTTACACATGTAATAAACTTTTAATCCATAATGCTATATAAATCAGAATCTAGCATATAACAATGGATGCATACTCCCGTAGGCTAGAAACTGTCAAGACATAGACCTTGCATGCCTCCATTTCGGAAACTTCTCTTACCTTTGTACATCCAAAATGGTGATAAAACTCGCCGTAATATTAGTTTCACAATACTTTCTGCAAAGTAACAAGAAACTAAATTGCAGTCTACATTTCTCCAATTCTGCTCCAATTTTCATAATTCCTTCAATGACTCCACCTGCTGCATCTCGAGAATTATCACTACAGCTTGACGAATTAATCACGAAGCACATCACCACAAAAGGCCACCAAGTAACTCGAACAGCAGCATCCGTCTCCGGATATATGTAACACCGAGCACATTAACAGTTGAAAATAATCGAAAAGGCATTGCTTCTTACGCGCAACCCACTGCTTTCAAAGTTCAACTACATTATAGGAAAAGATGACAAGCCTGCTCCCTTGACGCATTGGTTTGTCAAACAAGGCAGAAATTTATTACTAAGAGGCTCCACAAGAATTGATTTAGTCTTTCACCTTGCCATAGTTGTAAAAAACTAACTTGGTGGAAACAAATTTGTATCATAACATCCCGAAATACATGGTCAGATAATTGGATTTATGGAATCAAAGAAATAACAGCAGTACCAGATTCATGTTTTTTCAAGTCATTGCCTTTATTCATGGATTGAGAGGGAGAAGGGAAGGGAAGGGGAGGGGAACAAAGTACAGACTTCACTTGAACAGGGAAAATACTAAGCTGATGGTGTACCAAACCAGTCTGTTATGGAAATCAAACACAACACAACTAGATTCGGATATATAAACCTTAAAACTCTTACCTATAATCCTGCTAATGTTTCAGGCTATGAAAATCCAGACACAAACAAGCATTCCAGGGTTAAATGCATACAGCAACCAAAGTCTCAACCAACAATACATCATTCATAGAACTTGTCCTCTGATGCATAGCTAGATACCGTCTTCAATGAACTGCTTGGGCCCTAAAAAACAAAGTAAATAGTATGCCATCAACAGCCATGCAATGCTGTCAAACAGTTTATCACATAAGCTCAAGTCAAAGTGGTTGCAAAAGGCATGGAACAAAAACATCTCAGGTTCAAAATCATGCTTTGCAGTTAAGAAAGCTATTTGATTCATGATGATACAAAACTCGCTAATATCCAAGATAATCAATCAATGGTTAATCAGAGATCAAAAACTATATACAGAATCTTTAATGCAGATGTACTCCCAAAAAAAAGCTATATTTAAAATAAAAGAAATACCTAAAAGCTTGTTTCCATTACAACACATCTAATAATTCCAAAGCATACTAAAATTCAAATTCACTGGAAAGTATTTTACCCGTGCTTTTCAATTGAAAATAATACAACTGTAACATAAATTTATCCCTCAATTACTTCAAAATCAACATCAGACAATCACCATAGGTTACATTAATGGGCCTTAGATATGCACAGAAATATTAATGTTTTATCATAAAAAGAACAGCAAAGAGGCAATCTCAGTAACATGACTTACCATTGATACATCTTGCTACTCACAACTGTTGAATAACAAGCAACACATCAACTACAAGTTATCGGCAATATATTGCCTGATCAATATGAGGAGGAATTTGCTTAATTTCAGTCCCAAGTTCTTGTTCAATCCTATAACTGCCAATAATAAAGGCAAAAGAGGACATAAATCAGAAACACAATTGCTAGCAGCAAAAGTTAATACAAGATAGAGATGAAAGAAAGGGGCAACAAACATACAGGTTAAATCGGTCCTCATATGTGATCAAATTCACAGCTAAACCTAAGTGCCCGAACCTTCCTGATCGACCAACCTGCATGTGAAGCAATCATTCATAAGGATATAAATGATAAATAGTAACTTGCTCGACAGAAGATATTGTCCGACATACCCTGTGGAGATATGTTTCAGAATTCTTAGGAAAATCGAAGTTAATAACTACATTCACTGCTTGGATGTCTATACCCCTGGTGAACAGATCTGCAGCATGCATTAATACTATAAGAACATCGTATAGTAAGCATCTTCAACTATTATTTCACAGAAAAATAAAATTATCCTCCATGCCAGAATGAAAAATTATTGCACCAATATAGTTGTGCACTGAATGAAAAACCATCAAAATAAATACTAGCCAACCATATAATAAAAAGATCAAATTGCAAAGAACTAAAGCTTAAACTGGATAGAAGTGCTAGGATCAACCAACGAGAGAACATAACCACTCAAGCAGCTAAGAGCAGATGTGGAAAGACTTTGAATTTTCAAAATCTCATGAAAAATCTGAATTGCATATGTTCCACAACTTATGGGCATCTTCCATGTTACAACCAAGTTTCATCCCAATTGAAGAGGCAAACTTAAGATTCCATTTTATAATATGGAATTTTATACAACTGAAGAAATTAGTATGATTCATATCAAGAAAATATGGAAACTAAAGCAGCTAAACACCAATGCATGTGATTAAATCAATGAATAGAAAGGTATATTTAAGTGCAACAAAAGAACAAAGTAACATACCAGTACAAACAAGATTCCTGCAAGCACCATTGCGGAAATCATGAAACACTCTGTTACGATGGTCTTGCAACATCTTTGCATGTATATAGAAACAAGAATAGCCAAGCTCAGTGATCTTCTTGGCCAAAAGTTCCACCCGGTTCACTGAGTTGCAGAAAATTATTGATTGGTTTATTTGAAGCTGCAGATAATCAGATATGTATCAACATCCACAAAGGGAAAAGGAAAGCATACACTAGTATTTTAGTTCAGATCTAACCTTAGAGAAAAGAGTGTTTAAACAATGAACTTGCTGTCGTTCTTCAACAAAGGCATAGAATTGTGTAATACCCTTAAGAGTAAGCTCATCCATAAGATTAATGACATAAGGCTTATGTAGATATCTATCCTTAAAGTCCTTAACAGTAACAGGAAATGTAGCAGAAAACATCAAAATCTGACGAGCTGGATGAAGAAAACGAATCAGCTGTTCCAAAGAAGGTTGAAATTCTGGAGACAAAAGCTTATCAGCCTGAAAAAAGATGCATGCAACATCAGCTGGTTGCACCTAATCAAGCTAAAAAGCAGCTTACTTAAATTAATGAGATTACTTGATCATGACAAGAAAGTCTACAAGAATAAATAATTAAGCATTACAAAAATAAATAATAGAGCATTACAAATAACTGAGAGGAACAACTAAACCAAAAATTTTGTGACAAAAAGACAAAAGATAACAACAAACGCACAGGCAGAATATAATCAAATCCATCATCCAAATACAACTCTCTAATGGACTATATAATAGAAAAATCTAGATGGAGTAGTACTTGCCTCATCCATAACAAGCATTGAGCAATCTTTCAAAATGCAAATACCCTTTTTTGCAAGATCTAGAATTCTTCCAGGAGTCCCAACAAGTAAATGGACTGGTTGATATAACCGCATGATGTCATCTTTTAGACTTGTACCACCTGTGGTAACCATAACTTGAATTTTCAAATGCTTTCCCAGCTCCTTACAAACTTGTGATGTCTGAAGAGCCAACTCCCTTGTTGGCACAAGTATGACAACTGCATGCAAATGCATAAATTGAGTTAAGTCAGTGAAGAGCCAACTCCCTTGTTGGAACAAGTCAAACAACTGCATGCAAATACATAAATTGGGTCAAGCCAATGAAGTATTAGATACCGGTTGCAGAATCATAAGCTCACATCCTTGGGTAACATAAAAATCTATAGCCTTTGCTTTCTTAAAGAAACAGTTTGCTTTGATGAAGGGATTACTATCATAATACTTGAATTTTTGTATTACTATGATTTTGAAAATCCAGTAAAAATAAAGTTTCAAGAATAATGCAAGAATAGAAAATCAATGAGTTTTACTTGGAAAAAAAAAAAACTTGTATTTCCTTGTTCTCATGTAAAATTAAATTAGTAAAAGGCAGATGTGACAATTCACAAGAGGGTTACTGAGGGTATTATAATCACTTTCAAAAACAAAAATAATTATAGTAGTGTTAAAAACATTTTTTTTTGTCTCAGAAATGTCTATTTTGTGATGTAGCATTCTGGTCAATTTGAAAAATACAGTTAATACAGAACTGCTAGAACCATTCCAAGGCGTCCCAAAATAGACACTAATTTTTTTCCAGAAAATTTTAAATTTTAATTGACCAAGTCAAACCGTATTAACCAATCTGCTGATTTGTTACTCTGGTCTGTTTTAAAAAATACCACAAATATGTTAATAAATTCCAAGCAAATAAAAGTTCAAAGATCGTGAATGATCAAACCTTGAATAACATTGTTATCTTGGTCAATTTTTTCTAAGGCTGGAATGCAAAAGGCTGCTGTTTTTCCAGTCCCATTTTTAGCTCTAGCAAGAATATCGCTACCAGTAAGAGCGATTGGTATGCTTTCTTCCTGAATAGGAGATGGTCGTTCAAACCCCTTCTCATATATTCCCATGAGCAGCTCCCGTTTCAGAAAATAGTCCTCAAATTCATTTCCTTTTGTTGCTGTCACATCCTGAAAATAAAAAATTTTAAAATTGCTTAAAGAACTCTCTCTAAATGAAATATAACTTTACTGAGTGACCCATTCAACAAATGGTACTCATATACTTCATTTCATTGTACTACAAGTTTCAAACTATTTCCATGTCAAGCAATAAAATCTGAATTATGCACCTACTTGTAAACAGCTTATGTAGTCATGTTCACACAGAATAACTATAAATATTAAAAATAATGCAATATCCACCAAGTCAAGCTCAACGCAATGATCTAGTAGATCTAGGAATCAACAAAATGGAAGACAGAAATTCTAGTGCAAAATGAAAGTTTTAGAAGATCACAATTAACAACACATAGCCTAACTAAATCAGTAATAACACCATCATAATTATACTGGCAACATGCCCATGCTACTACCTGAAATACTAGCATTTCTCAGAATACTTCTCTAAAGAATCCAGATAGCATACCTCTGTTTTGTAGCGTGTATCAGATGGTGGTATCTTCAGCCTCGCCTTCCAATCTTGTGAACTAAACACAACAAAATTACTTATTAAGAAATCAAACACAACAAAAGAAATGGCAACCTGATCACTATAAAATTAAAAAGAAAAAGAAGCAGCTTAAGAAGAGGAGGGAAAAGGAAGGCAAAAGAAAAGTTGCTATAAAAGAGGTAAACGAAGAGATCACTATTAGCAATATATTCAAACATCCAAATTTATAGAGTGGATTCATATTTCTAAATTTGTATTTGAGATGCAGATGAACAAGAAAATAAGCACAAAAGCTTCACATCAGCGACACTCTTGGGCTTCCCTTGGGGAAAAAGGAAGCAGCTCGCTACACTAGATCTCTTAAACTACTTGAAATATCTAACAAATAACTTGTATTCTTGAACCCCATGCAGATCTCCCTCAGATTCCAAAAAATCCCAAACATGAAATTGGAACAAATTTATTAGTTCTACAACATAAGTCAATTTTATTGAGGTGGTGCATGGAGTAAACTAATTCTGAAATAGAAGTTTCCATCAGTGCTTAGATTACTATTAAAGCTAATTCCAGATAAGTTTGAATTGTCTAGCAACGCACCTGAATTGCAGTATTTGGAAATTTGAAATTTAATTCTATAACTGGCATTTGATGAATGTACAAGTTCTTTTTTAGGGCATGTTTGGCATTGCATTTGGAAAAATTGCTTGAAAAAATTTTATATTGTTAACTTTTTTGAATTTTGAAAACATGCTTCTAGTTAGAAGCATATTTGAAAAATGCATTTTATAAAAAATTTAAAAAATCAGTCAAATAAAAAAAATTCAAAATCAGGACACTCAACACTAATCAGACACACACTCTTGTTCAAAATACCTCACATGAATGGTTTGGTCCCCCAGATGATGATATAGAGCTAGTCTAGGCAAGAACTCCCGAATTTTCCATGGATTTGCAATATGCATTTCACCTCAATTCTTTTTTTTTCCCTTTTATACCTCCATGAAATGTTTACCTTGCTCCCTTAGATTTCAATAACTCCAACAAATTTTCTGTTTCCATCACACCGCATGGTACACTTCACAAACCGAGCGTACACCAAATCACCAAACACAATGACATACACACGGAGAGAGGAGTTTAAATTGTTAAGCAAAGTCTCCTTGACCACAAGCAAGCCACAAAAAGGACACTTACAAAACACAGGGACACAAGTTCTATTCGTGTATTTAGAATATTTGCATTAGCGAACCTGGAGTCAACGGCCTCGGACTGAACTGTTTTCTCGACCTCGTCAACGCCAGAATCTGCAGGGGGTAACTGACTCCTCCTCAACCACTGTTGCTGCTGTTGAAGTTGATGTTGATGCTGATGTTGCGGATGTTGATACTGCTGGTGATTCTGCAACATATTCCTTTGAACATACTGCTGCTGCAGAACCCTCGACTGAAAACTAGGGTTCGCGTTCATGCCTGCGCCTCTCCCGGCGCCGATGCCCGGCGGATACCGCCCTCTATTATTGTTATTCATCACCAACAACTCTAATTCTAACTACCTAGCCGATTCAAACCCAAAATTTGTGCAAAAACTGCGAACTATAACCTTTAATAGTTACAACATCAATGGGACTAACAGCTATCGCGTTTGTAAATAATCAAAACGCAGGATGGAAATTTGTACAAAACAAGAAAACCTGCATAAAAAAGAAAAGGTATGAAAAGAAATCTAGGATCTCTCGACGAGGTAGAACATAAAATCAACAGAAAGCAAGGCTACTGGGAAAGGTAGCGTAACTTTTGAACGGAAGTAGGGCAGAGCTTTGTTATTTTCTTTAAGGAGGACGGCGAGATCGTAAATTTGGAGGCAAATCGAGTTGAAAAATGCTGGGGATCTGAAGGAAAAATGAGAAATGGTGCGATTTTTGGGGGGAAGAATGGAAGAATTAGGGTTTAAATTTGTAGCTACAAAGAAACAAGGTGGAAGCCCGTGCGCTGATTCATGGCGTTAGCGGGCGCTGGTCGTGTTTGTGGAAAACGCGAAAGCAGTCGAAAAAACCGTCCTACAGGCCTAGGGCTTCAATACATTGTTTCTTATTTGCATCTCCAACCCGTTTGTTTTATATATTTACGAAAATCACCGACCTTAAGGTCAATTACCAATTAATAAAAAAAAAATTTATTATTTGTTTGTTATAGTTTAATATTAATATACTAGCAAGATTTGAAAAATATACTATTTATTTTATATATTTTAACATAATATATTAGTATTTTTTATGTTGAAAAATTATATTATTTATCTTATGAAATGTTAACATATTATATTAATACATTCTATAAATTTAATTTATTATACTAATATTTTTAAACAAAAAAAAATATTTTTTTTCATTAATGTATTGTATTCTTTTTCAAATACGAAGGAATACCAATGTATTATATTAATGTATAAGAGATAAATTGTATATTTTTCAAATTTCAGGTATACTAGTATATTATATCAAATTATATATAGTAAAAAGTAATTTTTTTAAAAAAGAAAAAAAACTGTTTATTATATATTAATGTATAGGAGATAAATGGTATATTTTTCAAATTTTATTTATACTATTATATTATATCAAATTATACGGAATAAATATTAATTTTTTTAAAAAGAAAACTGTTTATTTTTTATTTTTAAAGTTGTTTTAGTGTTCTCACTTCTGTCTGTAAGCTCAATTAGCGGATGAACAATGTTTAACTTTTTAAAGCTTATGCTTTAGACCAAGATGTATATGCACCTGGCCTGGACAAACTAGTACAGGATTTTTACAAAAATAGAAAAAAGCATTTAAGTTCCCATAAATTTTTGTTTTAAAATAGAAAAATTGCTAATATTTTTTATACTAATATCAATAGCGCTAAAAAATTATAAAAATATAGAACTTCAATATTTACTACAAATTTATCCAAAATTTAATATAAAATTAAAAAAAATTGAAATTACAAAATATTTATTAAAAATTTAATCAAGGTTTACTCAAATTATACCAAAAGTTTAAAAAAAATTAATAAAAATTAAAGTTACATAATATTTATTCAAAATTTACTAAGGTTTATCCAATAATTATCAAGATTTATTCGAAATTTATTACAAAATTAATGAAAACTAAAGTTATAAAAGGTTTATCATATTTTCTTAAACGTTACTCAAATTATACTTAAAATTTATCAAATATTTATAATAAAATTAATGATAGTTGAAGTTATATAAAGTTTACTCAAGATTTACTAATGTTACTCAAGAATTACATAATATTTACCACAAAATTAATAAAAATGGAAATTATAAAAGATTTATCAAATATTTACTTAAAATTTATTCAAAGCATACCCAATATTACCCAATTTTTACAAGAAAATTAATAAAAGTTGAAGTTATACAAGATTTATTTAAGATTTATCCAAAAATTACTCAATATTTATCCAAAATTTATCTAAAATTTACCAACTATATATTAAAAGTTTATCTGAAATTTACCAAAGATTTATTCAATATTTATTAAAAGTTTACCAAATATTTATTCAAATGTTTACCCAAAATTTACTAAACGATTTAACCAAATGTTTAGCAAAGTAAATAATTTTAATTAAGCTAATTAAATACAAATATATATATTTTCTTTGGTAATTAAGCTAATTAAATATATATTGATCTATTTTTTTTGCTAATTGAGTTAATTAAATAATGATTAAAAATAAATAAATACATGTATAAGGATAATTAGTGGCCATACAAGTTAAATAAATTTTTAATTCACGTTAAAAATGTGAAAAATGACAATTTTCCATCTCAATTAAATGAAAAAATATGTTAAATATATAATAAATTTAATATTTAAATAGAAAAAAAAAGAAAAATCAATAAAAATAAAAATACATAAAATTGGAACGAAAATACATAAATATCATCGTTAAAATTGAAAAAAAAAACTTTAAATTTCCAGTGTTGCATGTAATTTTTTTCAACTAGTATTGCATTCCGCCATTAGTTTTTCCACTTTCTCAGCTCCGCTCCAGCATCTATCCACTTATATATATATATGAGCCATACGCAATAGATTTTGAATGAGGATTTGAAAATGTCAGGCAAAACTTTAAGAAACCCGGTTACAAACACAAAATTCCAAGTTTATATGTCTACTTACAGCCATGGCTTTTGGATGATAGTAATTAGGCATAAGCCATATATGGTGACTTTTTTTTTTTTTTTTCCTCCAGATTATCATTTGAATTTCGCTTTTTGTCTATATTGCTCCGTTTTATTTTGAAAAAATGTGATCTACTGTCTCCTATCCTATGTCATGTCGGCAATAATATCGATACCGACATATCACCATATCAGTACCATAAGGCGGGATATTATACCTTTCTAAAATATAAAAAAAAAAAATATAGACTAAAAATTAAATTCAGGTGACAAATGAGATCAAAAATTTTTTGAATGCTAATTGGAAAACAGAGGGTGGTGTATGACATATGCGTTGTAATTATATTGTATGTTGAACTCACTGACTCAACTAGTTGTTATCCTTATAATTCCATGCGTACAAATTAACAACCAATGACACAATGCCTCATCACCAATCATATAGTTAAGTTGGCATACACCAAACTTAACAACCCCGAATAAAAAAAATTGTTAAATAGAATCAGTCTATAGTGATGCACTTTTATTTACATTGATTGATTGATATGGATATTATTATATTACTGTGTAATTAGATTAGTTTATAAATGACATGATATATTCGTACAAATTAAAAGAGTAAAATGGCAATTAAACAATTTGGTTTTTCATTGTCCTGGATCCAGAATTTCCAATTTAAACCTGAAAGCAAAAATAAATCAAGAAAAAGTCAGAGCACCAACCTTGTTTTACTCCAATCCAATTGGGATAATATCCAGATTTAGAACATAAGCATTCCAATTATATCTCAGAATGTTGGGATCTCCAATCACGTGTCCACGCCATTACACAGCAATTTACACCCATCATAAGAAATGCAAACCCAAACTGCTGTACTCTGATATAAATCTGTTTGATCTTTTTTGACAGAAGAAAGACTTTTGTCTAACGTAATCTCATGTGTCTGAGAAAACTAACAACAAATAATTATTTCTTGCTGTTGGACATTCATTTCCTGATCCGCAGACCAGCCTATATTCATTTGTCTGCATCTTCTGAAATTTTTTCGAGTTGCAGATCTTTCTGAAGCAGGAAGAAACCAAGCAAGATAACAATGGCGTTCACTGGAACTCTTGACAAGTGCAAGGCTTGTGACAAGACTGTTTATGTCGTTGATATGTTGTCTCTTGAAGGTGTTCCTTATCATAAATCCTGCTTCAAATGCACCCATTGCAAAGGAACTCTTGTGGTAAATATATACATAGATATCCTCTTCTTTTCTTTAATTGTCTAAAATTATTGGTTTAATCTGAGCCTTGTGCATGGATATATGGCAGATGAGCAACTACTCTTCCATGGATGGAGTTCTTTACTGCAAACCACATTTTGAACAACTCTTCAAGGAATCTGGCAATTTCAGCAAGAATTTTCAAGAAGGCAATATCTCTCCGTCTTTTCATTTATTGTTTTCTGCAATTTGAGGTTTCATCTTCTGTTCCTGTAATAATATTTGTTTGTTGTTATGGCATCCTTTTGCAGGCAGACCTGAGAAGCATAATGAAGTGGTACATTCATCATCTCTCTAATTTTATATGATAAGGGTGAACTTGGATGTCTGGTTTTAATCCAATCTGATGGATGAAAATTTTTTGCAGACATCCCTGTTTTCATCTTCCATTTCTTTTAATTACTAACAAAAAAGTACTTTCCTTTTTTTTTTTTTGGTTTGCATTATTGCAGAATAGGACTCCAAGCAAACTCTCTTCCATGTTTTCTGGAACCCAAGACAAATGTTCTTCCTGTGGCAAAACAGTGTACCCGCTGGAGAAGGTTCGTGTTTTGTTTTAAATAACAAGGTCTGACTGAGATTCGAACTTGGTATTTGACTATCCTGATCACTAGACGAGTAACAGTTTTAAAACCCTTTAATGTTCTCCCTCTCTTAATTTTTATTTAAGAAAGAAATATATAATGTTTTAATGTCTGATAATTTAGTTGGCAATCTCAAGGCAAAGATTGAAAATGATGATGCAGGTGACTATGGAGGGAGATTGTTTTCACAAATCATGCTTCAGGTGCGCACATGGAGGGTGTCCACTGACACATTCATCGTATGCTGCATTGGATGGAGTTTTGTACTGCAAGCACCACTTTGCTCAGCTGTTTATGGAGAAAGGAACATATACACATGTCCTTCAGGCCGCTAACCACAGGAGAACAGCCTCCTCTACACCTCCTCCTGAATTGGCTGAGGTAGTCGCAGAGGAAGCTGCTGCTGCGGACAATAACTCTGAAGACCATTCCTAAACAACTCCAACCATACACTGCGCTTTCTTGCATCTTTACTATTTCCATCTAGTCGTTTAAGAAAAAAAAAGTTTGATTTTTTTGTTTGATTTTGAAGATTTCGTACTAATTGAGCAATATTTGTTCTTTGATTTTGCTCATTAATGTTACTCTTACCATGTATTGATAAATGCACTATATAGTTAACCCAAATTCTCTATGCTCCGTCATTCTTCTAATAAATGGTTATGACAATCATGATTTGATTTATAATAAATGGTAGGTATAATTGATATATTTCTAAAATTTGAGGATGCTAATTTCTACATGAATTTTGCGTTCAATAACAATAAATCTCTTTCTTCCATAAGGGAAAAAAAAATGCAAATGCGTAGAAGATAACCCATATACATTGAACATCATAATTCAGAAAACATACAAGAGGAAGATGATTGATTAGGGCGAAAAACTGAGTACTCAAAAGATAAAAATGTGGATGAAATAATTAAAGCATTAATTTGGATAATTACTCATGAAAGCAGAGCCCACTCACATCAAAGCACGTTCTACATGGACAAGTCTTCATCAAAAAGAAGAATCGTGGTTCTGAAATTCCATGCAATATCTTCATCTCCTTTGAATTGTTCATATGAATTATATAGGCAGGAATTCTACTTGCCAGTTATTCTATAACATGTATAAAATACAAAGTGTGTAGAATGAAAACAGAGAATAGCCACAAGCTCAAGGATTTGCTAGGAATAGAGCTTTACACTGGTCCATTGTATCTTCAGGGCTGGTAACTGCAAAAAGAAAAGCTCAAGAGTTGATATCATTTGATACACCATAAAAACTACTGGGCACATTGTGAGATGCACGGATAAATATTTACATTTAGTTATATCAAATCCAGTTGTATTGCGGTGACTCCATTATATGTAACCAATTTACTGCTGTAATCGATGATAACCAAAGGAATATGTGATCCTAAATCTCACTCTCAAACATGATGGGGCAAAAATAAAAAAGGAATTTGGTATCAAATATCTAAAAGTTCTATTCTCAATTCCTGATGACTAGCTATTTAAGTAGTCTTCCTATCTATAGGCATGTATTGAGAGCCGATGGTATAGAATTCAGTGTGCTCACTGTCAAAGGTTAATTTTGAGCATTTTGTAAAGCCATTGGTTCTAGGTGAGACAGTCCAAACTCTACTTGTATGATCCCTAGGTAAACCATAATCTATAGCAGTCCCCTTATTGGTAAGCAATCCAACTCTCTTATCTTCTAATGTGAGTAAAATTAGACTCCAGGTTTTTTAGTCTTCAAAATTCTTTTTGGTTAGGTTTATTTCTATTAGTTTGCATAAGGAAAAAATATAAGATAATTCCATAACATAGGTAGCATGCCAAAAGATAAGTTGAAGATTAAATCTTTTGCTAACCTGAGTGACCCAGAGTTCGTTCTGATTCATAAATTTCATGATCATTTCCTCCCTAGTTAGAAAAAGAGAAAAAAAGGATTTAGTAAATATAAGATTATTCAACAACCCTAGGAATATAACAAAGCATTGAAATAGAGAAACATCTAAAAAAGCAAATACATAATGATAACAGCATAACCAAAAGAAAGCAGCTCTGCAAACCAAACCTGAACTGTTAAAGTTTGATTCACATAATTGGGGTTTCTTTCTATGTAAATTTGTAGAATAAATTTTTTGCTTCAAAATATTCTGGTAACTAAATAATATCAGAATTATTGTGGCAAATCCCTCCATAACATGTTTACTTGAAAGTCAGCAATGTGTACATTGGATAGTGATTGAAAATGCATGAAATGAAAGAGATCATCAACATCAATGTTGACAGAAGGTGAGAGAGACACCTAAAGAGAAAAGCATATGAAATAAAGGTTTAACCTTGAATGTCTTGTCACCAAAGAAGTGGATTTCACTATAGTCTTCAAGGTATCTCAAACAGTATGTCTTGTCCCAACCTTGAGGAAAAACCTGTTACAGGCATTAATGAATATGATTGCACTTTACCAACCTGGTTTCTATTTAACCAGTTCAAGATCATCATAGACTAGATAGTTAACCCACATCAAAGCTTATCTGTCCTCCTATTGAGAATGTCAGGTTAAGGCATGCAAACTTCTCACGCAGCACAGACACCATTTTTGGGCGTATGTTATGAACCTGAAATCAATTGTACTATGTTTTAGCAATATATATCACCCGCACAGAATTCCAACTATGAAAACAATTGATTCCAACATAATCTCTCAGTAAAGTCAGACCAATGTCTTCTCTAACCTTATCATACTTTTCAAATTCGTCCCTTTCCTCTTGGCTGCAGTTCCGCCCAATTGGTGAAACATTAATCATACCACTCCGGAATTCTATAAATGTTCCCCTATATGATGCATCGGAAAGAAATAATCTTATTTAACCCATTTTTTATCAGCTTGATATGCATGAAAATTGATTTCAAACTTTTGATACACTCACCTTTTTATTGGAATATCCAAGTCTGCAATATAATGAAGTGTAAAATTTATAAATTCCTGCACACATCATTCAGTCTATCAGAATAACTCCGATGCCAAAATAATTAATAGTTTGTTTTGTGGATCTAATGTAATGATTCAGCTACCAAGTAACTAGCACTTCCAAAAATGCTCCTGCCAAATCTTGTTCAATGTTTTGTATATCACAAATAATTTGCAATAAGCATTTTGTCATTAAGATGATTCTAAAAATGATTGACTATTCTTTTGCTACAAGACTACAAGTAGTCTCACATGGAGGCAAACAATCATTGTTATAAGTGTTGAACACAAAAGAGCATGCTGCATCTCAGAATTTTCAGTGGCCTCCTAAAAACTTTGTTCGTTTATTCCAATTAATTATTTCTGCCTTGCCATTTTAGAAAATCAATAAATTTCATTAAAAAAAAAAAGGAAAATCAATAACAGATGTAACAGAAAAAGTAACTCACTTTGAGCTGTTCTTCTCCAAGGAATGTCTTCAAACTCTGGAAAACAGTAATCATAACAATCCATCAGAAATCGCACATCAATTTAGAGGAAAAGGTTAAATTCACACACGTCTTTGCCTGCCAGTTTTCTTGGGAAAATAAATCTAATTCTCAGCCTAACATTCTCTCATTTTATCGCAAGAAGTACCTGGGTGCCAATAAGTTTCCCATCTTTATAAGCCACAAGACCATTCTCAGAAAATACATAGTCATAGTCACTAGTAACTGCATATCAAAAATTATAATTAATAGCTCTTCATACTTTCTACCACAACCACAAATTTAAAAGCAACTTATTCAACCTGTCTTGCCAAGTTGCTCTGATATCTTAGAGTGGTCAGATCCACCCACAACTCCAACAGTAACGACCTTTAGTTGAACAAAGATACTATCATGTATATGATAATACATTATGAAAAATAAAAATAAAATGCAAACAAAAGCAATCCTTGGATAAATCATGAATCATGCTGAATCACTACATACCTTGCGGAGTTCCTGCATAAACTCTAACATCTTTGAGGTGACCACCTGGAATTTGAGTTGAAAACAATCAACAAGAAAAAGTCAGTTCCACAAATAGTCCAATAAGTTATGAAGCATCAGTCAGACAAATTTTGGCTTTTGCTGAGGTACTAACTGCAACAATTCTAATAGTTTGATCAAATCTTACACACTCTGCAACAAGATCATTAAAATCCAACACAACAGGAAGAATATTACCTTTCTAGGAGCTGTGAGAGTCCCATCAACATCAAATAAAGCAATTAAACCGGGCTTTCTCACTGCCATTGCAGTAAATATATATTGATTTCCCTGCGTTGAAATTCACAAAATGGATAAGCTTCTTTTCAAAAAAAAAAAAAAAAAAAGGAAAAGGAAAAGGAAGTCCAAACGCTCCCCTTTCGCAACAGAGAGATTTAATACCAGAAATCATATCAAATGACTCAATTTAATGTGCAAATGTACTTAACACGGACCAAAATTATCACGCATAACTTCAGGCTGAACTACTAAATAAAGCAACGACATTGTAGGTAATTCAACTCCGGAGCAAAACAGTAGGCATCATCATATTAGAAAAGAAGACAGAAGTGGAAGTAAATTCCTTGAAACCAAAACGAGAAGTACTGTAATCGGTGTTCTTGCATAGTGCATTCAATTGAAAGAAACAAAAATCTGAAGCAAGAAATTGAAAAGCGACGGAGAAAAGATTACAGACCTTGGCAGCAATGCAGAGAGCAAAGCTCATGCAGTGGATTCGGAACTGGAACTTTGGACACGGCGTTTATACAGATCTAAAAATGGCGGAAGCAGAGGAGTTTTTGGGTATTATATAAATTGTTCAGGGGTAGCTTCGGCATGAAAAGTTCTAATCTGAGGAGGGCATAATATTATGTGGTGCGTCCTAGCTGTATCCCGAGCTAGGGTCGTCAACGCTCAGCCTGGATAAATATTTTTATTTTCTGTTTTCATTCCTTCACGCCACCGTAAAGGGAAAAGGTCAGCTTCCCTATCTACATGCGAAATTACCTACTCACAACCAAGGCTCCTATTTCTAGGTTATAATTTTATTATATTGGAATTAGAATTTTTTAAAATAATTTTTGTCCGATTCATAGAAAATGAGAAAAATCGAAAAAAATAAAATAAAAAATTGGGTATTCAGTTCGTAGATTGGGTTTATTTTCGGGTTCGGACAATCAAGATTTCTACACCAGCCGATTTACAATATCCGAAGTTTGAACAAATCACTTCAATTTACCGGTTCGGTTTAATTTTATCGCGAGCACATTTACGTGCTCTAATTATCAGTAAAGATTAGACTGGCACTCTCGAATAAATTCTTTTAATCGAAAATCGATTTATATTTTTTTTTTCTTGAATCGAATATTGATAAAAATAATATCTATATGAGAAATTATTTTTTCCAATGCACATGATTCTAACTTGGTTTTCAAGAGAAGGAATTGACCAATTGCTCCTAAGTTTCAGTGACATTGTGATTTGTGTTATTTATTTTTGACAGATCCAACCAAGATTAGATATGAAGGAATATTCATACATTAGAAATTATTCCGAGAGTGGACCAGCACCGCATAATCGGCCAAAATAGAAAATTGCAAATTGCCAAAAATCAGTGCTGGAGCTACTAACTGGGTAGGAAATTTCTTCTGGGGCAAGAAATTTCGCATTCTCCAGTCATTATCCTGAATTGGTGTTTCCTTTATTATGGCCCTTGAAGTGATTTCATGCAAGTTCAATAAGCTTGATAAATACAAAGTATCCACAATCAGAGATTTTACATGTTCTTATTAAGATATTCAAATAAACAAACCCCAACATTCCATGGCTGTATATACCTATGTATATTACAATGGAAAAGCACAAAATGTCCAATGGAATTGACATAGATGAAGTGCATAATGCACACAGGCTTGTAATTCAACATACATTATGGTCTCTGGAGGGGGTTGAATTTTAATTCTTCTCCATAATTTTCCATCACTGAGGATCGCATTATTCAGGAACTTAAAAAAAAGCTTAGACACTCAATATTTTATGCATACCTTTGTCTATATAGAAGATGGTTAAATCATGTCCAATCAAAATGGTGTTTCCTCCTTCCTAAAGAAGAAGCGACCAGTAGGACCATCATTAGGCAACAGTGCCAACCTCACCGGACTTTCAGCACCTTCTTCGATGGACAATTTTCCCGCGTTGAAGTTGATATCTGTTTTAACGAAGCCAGGACACACACAATTTATACGAAAAGTTGGAAACTTCTTAGCTTGGACCCGTGTATAAGCATTCAGGGCTGCTTTTGACACTACATAGGCAGACATGAAAGCAGGCCAGCCTTTGCTTTCTGGTGAACCTTCTTTACAATCTTTTAGATACTGGCTTAACACCTCATCAATTCTTTCTTCTGAAAGGTTGTCGGCATCACTTAACACCTCTTTGGCCCATTCATTTGATACTTTCTGAAACAAATTACAGAAGAACTTTTTTTATTTGCTAGAAACCTTGTTAGTAACTGCTCAAATTCTGTTTCTTACATTCTATCACGAAAAACTGGACGGTATAAAAAGATAGTAGCTCAGTAGGTAGGCATAAATTTCTTGTTGTATTCTTAATACAGCAGTATACACTATATGTGAAAATATTTTTTTTTGTTTTTGTGGCTTGACCAGAAATATGCTTTCTATGTAGCTTTGCTAAATTTTCTAGCCAAGTCACTAACTGAAATCAAATTTGCACGAGTCATTATGAGTGAATTGTCCCTGGCAAAAGCGATATGGCTTTACCTCCAACCTCCCCATGGAAGATGAGACATTAACAATCCTGGGTGAATCAGATAACTGGAGTAGGGGAATGAATGCCTTAATCATTCTCTTGGCACCATTATAGTTTATGGTCAAGCATTGTTCTACTAACTCATACGGTTGAATCAATATTTCAGTCCAATTGATCTGTGCACCTTCCTGCATCAAGGAAAAAATATATAATCATCAACTGAGCAATCATGATATTATGATAGAACTTAAAACACAAACAATCCTCTAGTTCCATGTCTCACAATTTTTAAATGCCAATTAATAACTAAAATTGATGCTTAATTAGATACATATATATTTTGTCATGATTCTATAGACTAGAAATTCATAGAAAGTGTTCAGAGGACACAAACTTTCAGCCTACACAAAGCTTTTCTCATCTAAACAAATATCACACGCAGCCTCAACTCGTCAGTTGTCAGCGAGTAAATCAGCATAGATCTCTAAGTAAATTTTATGGTAAATTACTATAACCCTTAAGATTTAGTTGAATATACTAGTTAGTCTCTCTATTTTTTAAAATATATTATGAACTATCTCAAGTTTGGTTTAATACACTTTATAATCCTTCCATTAATTTTTTCCATAACATATAAATAAAATGTCAAATTTGTTATTCTTTTTTGTCCTAAAAAATACCAAAAAAATATCAAAAAAATTTTAGTGTCATTAATTTGATACCAAAATGTTAAATTTATCATTCTTTTTTAATATTATATTTGTTTAAATTAACAAAATATCAAATTTATCAAAAAATAAATAAGAGTATTTTTTGTATTTTTTTTTTGTTGATTGACAGAATATTTTAGTTAACTAACGGAATATTCTATTCAAAAGTAACAAATGGTCTATTTATTTATTGGAACCAAATATGAGAGATTTCATAATATATTTCAAAAAATAAAAGGAATAACTAATATATTCAATCAAATTTGAGAGATATATTAGTAATTTACACTAAATTTTAACTAATAAATTTTAAATACAATACAATTAGAGAATTTTACTTAGAACACCAAAATTTAATTTTTGTTTTTAAAATTACAGATATTTTTATCTCTTTTATTTTTACCAAACTCCTTTTCATTTATATATATTTTTTTATTTCTCTCCTCCCCTAACCCTATGTGTTTCATTCTCTTTCATTTTTTATTTCTCAATTGAAACAATCTAGCACACAAAACAAAAACTTCAATATCTAAGCTTCTTCCAAGATGCAGAAGGTCCAATTTCCTTTCATTGAAGACCATAAAATCCATCCAAAATCCGATTGAACACCTTGTGCAACCGAAGAACTCGCGCCGCCACTCCTATGCTAACTGCGATTCAAATTCTAAAGTTGAAGCAGCAAGATCGGATTTCAGTTTTCGATAAATCAAACAAGGAGAACAATCCGATCTGTGCAACTACGCCAAGAAAACTCATCATCAAGCCGTTCAATATCACATCTGCTGCGAGATAATCTGATCATAACTAATTCTTCTCAAATTCGATTATTTTGATAATTTGGTGTTTGTCTCTTTGAATTTGAGCGGTCATTCATTCCTCCATAATTTTATAACCTTTGTAGTTGTTTGTTTTTTTGGTCAAAATACAACCATTGTAATTTTAATGCCCGAGGGCCCTTGCAATAGATATAAATTGTGATAAACATAAACAAATGGCCTTAGGTTTTTATTACTATTTTATTGATGGTTTTTGCGAGGAGCTAAAGAGATTTCAAAAATGAAACCAACAACGAGGGAGGTGGAAAAATTAAGTAAAGAATAATTTGTGCTTTTTTATTTACGAAAATAACCTCTCTCTTCTTTGTTCTTCTTCTTCTTGGTTGAAAATCGTCAAGATATACTGAAAATATTCTCAAAGCATACCCGAGATATTCTTTTGAAATTCTCAAAACTATATCGAAGTATCTCAAGATATACTCAAAATATTCCAAATAAATTCCTTTAAGAAAATTCTCAAAAAATTTTCAATATATACCTAAAGTATCATTAAGATATACCCGAGGTATTACAGTGGAATTTACAAAGGTATACCGAAGTGTCTTTGAGGTATATCAAATATATTCCTAGGGAATTCTTCTCATAAAATTCCTTGAGAATTTCCAAGATATATCCAAGATATTTTTGATATATTCCTAAGGAATCTCCAAAATATACCTAAGATATTTCGAAAGTTATACTTAAGGTATTTCGAAAAGTATACCAAATTGTTTATTTGAGATTTTGTGATGTTTTGAATTTTGATTAAATTCTATTTTTCTTCTTTAATGATTTACTTGTTATTGTTTTTTTTATTGGTTTTTGATGAAAAATAAACCAAAATATCCCTAGATATATTTTGGGGTGATTTTGAAATTTAAGTACTGTTGTAATTTTAGAATGTTATTTTACGCTAAAATTGAAAAAAACTTTGAACTCATGTAAAAAATGTAAATAGATACCATTTTTTGGATTATTTTTGTAAAATTCCCATACAATTATGCTTTATTTGGGCTTTAACCCTCATCAAAATGTTTACCGATAGAAACTCACCTTACCAACATCAGAAGCTTTAAGAGCTTCCTCATCAGCTTCAACTCCACCAACACCCGCATTGTTCACCTGCACAGAAAGAAAATAGCATACAACATTCGATATATAAAAGAAGATTAGGATAACCATATAAACAAAAGGCGGAAAAATAGAAAAGAAAAGAAAGCCTCCAGAACCAGAAGTATTATATTAATTTTAAAGCACTTCCATCCTTTTACTATAAATTAAATGTTCACTTCAGGATTTTCAAAATTTTCTAATATTACACGGATTGAAATCTGAAATTTTGCTTTTTTCCAGTACTGAGAATCCGCGAAATAATTGAGAGAACAATTAACTAAGAAGAAAATACGAACAATTATAAAGCTGATTCTACTGATTGTGCACTGAAGCAATGTTAATTAATTGTTAATGTATGCAGAAAACATAACCTGGAACAGTATATGCAAAAAAAATGTGAATTATATACCAAGATATCAAGCTTTCCGAATTGAGTTCTGATGAAATCAGCAAGAGCGGCAATACTGGAAGAGTCAGCCACATCAAGTTGATGAAAAACCACATAATCAGAGAGACCAGATTCTTTGAGTTTTTGAACAGCGTCAAGGCCCCTCTTCACATCTCTGGCTGTTAAAACTACCACAATCCCATTTGAAGCCAACTGCTTACAAATTCCAAATCCAATCCCCTTGTTTGCTCCAGTGACAACTGCGTACCTGAAAAACTGATCAAATTCTCATCAACAAGAAGCAGCAGAAGAGGATTTTAATAGATGAAAGAAAGAATCACCTTTTGGTTTCTTCTGCCATTGATGATGAAATTTAGGAGCTGAAAAATGATATGGGCTTCGTGTTATTACCTCTGGCTGGGTTTTTAAATACATGTACATATAAGCTCATTGGATAATTTACTGATTTGAATCGGACAAAGGAATTCGCCACAACCAGCCAGAAAACGAAGGCCACAGATTATGAATGGATTTCAAAGAGGTGACGTAATCAGTGACAAATCGCATTGGACTCATTCCTTTTGTCTGATTTGACTTCTGATAGGCCAATGGCGTCCGGTCATGTTCGGAGTGAATTACACCCCATTTATTATATAAATGTTAACAATTTAATATTAATTTAAAAATATATTAATTATATAAATATAAATAATTTATTATTTTAAAAATTATTTATATCACAAAAATATTTTTATTTTTATAATTAAATAATATTTATATTTTTAATTATTAGTATTTCTAATAAAAGTGTAACATAAAATACCTACATTAAATAAATTTTAATAAAAATAAAATTACCTATAATATTTACATAAAATAAATTTTAATTTTACTGAATAAATATTACAACTAATTTTATTTTTATAAAAATTTATTTAAATATTTCATATATGAAAAATTAATGAATATTTAACAAAAGTAGGTTTCGAACATTCTAACTTAATTGATTAATTTTTTTATTTTTTATAAATATTTTTTTAAATATGACTATTATTCAAAGAGGTGACGTAATCAGTGACAAATCGCATTGGACTGCCTTCTTTTTGTCTGATTTGACTTCTGATAGGCCAATGGCGTCCGGTCATGTTCGGAGTGAATTACACGCCATTTATTATATAAATGTTAACAATTTAATATTAATTCAAAAATATATTAATTATATAAATATTAAAAATTTATTATTTTAAAAATTATTTAAATCATAAAAATATTTTTATTTTTTAATTAAATAGTACTTATATTTTTAATTATTAGTCTTTCTAATAAAAGTATAACATAAAATATTTACGTTAAATAAATTTTAATAAAAATAAAATTAGGTATAATATTCACGTAAGATAAATTTTAATTTTGTTTACTAAATATTACAATTAATTTTATTTTTATGAAAATTTATTTGAATATTTCGTGTTACATTTTTTTTCGGAGATTAAGGAGTATTTCGAATTGTTGTTACGCGTAAAAAAAACATGTTTTAAATTTTTTAACTTAATTGATTAATTTTTTTTTTATGAATTGCTTTTTTTAAATATGTTTTTAAAAATGTATTTATTTATTTGCTTCTATTCAAAAACACTTTTTAAAATTAAAAAAAATTAAAAATACAAATTATTTTTTTCTAAAAGCACTTTTTTTCCAAACACAATGCTAAACGAATCCTAATAGCTGAAAATAAAAATATTATTTAGTTACAAAATAAAAATTGAGATATTTTTGTGTTAAAAATAATTTTTTAAATATTAAATTGTTACAATTTATATAATTTAAATACTTTTATATTACAAATAATTTTTTAGATACTAAATTATTATAATTTATATAATTTGGATACAGTTGATATAATTCACCTCTCCCGATTGGTATAAAGAAAAGGTAAGGTTTAGTTGAATTATAGTTCATTACTCTAATTTTTGAAATACATTATGAATTCTTCTAGTTTTTATTTTATATATTATATAGTAATTTCATTTAATTTATTTTAGTTAACTAACGAAATATTTTATTTAAAAGTAATAAAATATTTTTTTAATTATTGGAACTAAATATAATAGAATTTATAATGCATTATTAAATATGAAAAAAATAAATAATATATTTAACCAAATCGAAAAAATGTATTAATAATTATTTTAAAAAAAAATAGAAAATATAATTACATTGGTAAATTGTGGATTCCAATATTTATTTTTACTATGGTATATAATAAAAACTGAATCATATTTTTTTAATTTGGTGTAATTTTATAAGAGTAATTCAAAAAATAATTAATTTTTATAATCATTTTTATTTTTAATAGCTGTATATTTTATGTGCAAATAAATTAATAATTATTTTTAACTTTATATTTTATGCTTCATTTTTTAAACTATTTTTCACATGTTTTTTAAAAAAATCTGATAAAATTATTATTGATATTATTAAAATTTAATAATAATTATAAAAAAAACTGCAAGTAATAATTTTTAAAATTACTTATTTTATATACAATATTGATTTATATATTATTGGAGAAAAGTCAACAATAAGTGATAATATAGTATTGTAAATCTAAAATTGATAAAATGAATTAAAAGAGCTCAAATAATGAAAAAAAAAAATTTTGTCTCAATTTTTGTTGATCCAAGAATAGATCATCAGCTAAATTACCTAATGGCGGTATGCTTAAGCTGCAGCCAAACTAATTTGTAAAAGAACGAAGGTATAAATTAGCAGCGAAGTATAATTATTAATTATTAGGACGAGTCATTCTCTAAATTACGATTCAGTATAATCAGGTCCATAAAATATAAACTCAGTATAATTAGTTCTCTAATATTAGCCTCTGCTTGTCTCCGTTACTGAGGATTGTTAACTCGATTTGAGGATAATCAGAATACAATATTTGTCTACTAGTAAGACGTCGTTTAACTTATTAAAATAAACTAAAAGAGTTAAATTAGCTTATGAACTATGTTAAAAGTGTACAAGTTTGACCTTAAAATTTTGATTGAATACAATTAAACCCTTTATATTTTAATTTGTTATAAATAAGTCTATAAACTATCCTAATTTTTATTCAATTTGATAAAATTCGGTAAGTTAATTTAGTTACCAATAATAAATTTTAACTCAACTTAAAATTTATTATTTATTTATTTTTTAAAATAATAAATTTAATAAATAATTAGTTTTCTATTATAAAAAATTAACTACTTTTTCATAATAATAAAATTATTTTTATAATAAGTAAATTAATTTTTATATAATTTTATTCCTTTTTTCATTTGTTTTATATAATTTTTATTATAAAAAATTATAATATCAATACAAAAATAATGAAATTTTGACATGCATTGCCAATTTATCATTCTTATTGGCAAAATTTATGCTCACTCCAAATTTATGTGAAATGGATGCTACATTGGCAATAATGTGTTTATTTATAACTGATTAATGATATATTAAATACTTATTAGTTGCTTGATCTATGAACTTACATACATAGAAAGGATATTATAATAACAATTTTAAAAATCTAATTATCATAATTTTACTAAAATTATAATTTTAAAAATAATAAAATTTTGACAATAAGAATAGCAAATTGGCAATACATGTTAAAATTTCATCATTTTCGTAAAGATATAATAATTTATTCATAGTAAAAATTATATAAAACAAAAGAAAAAGAAATAAAATTATATAAAAATTAATTTACTTATTATAAAAATAATTTCATTATTATGAACAAGTAGTTAATTTTTTTTTATTATAGAAAATTAGATATTAATTAACTTTATTTTTTCAAAAATAAAGGAAAACAAATTTTAAGTTGAGCTAAAATTTATAATTGATAATTGAGTTAACTCACCAAGTTTTATTAAATTGAATGAAAATTAGGATGATTTTTATTATAGAAAATTTATTATTAATTAAATTTATTATTTCAAAATATAAAAGAAAAATAAATTTAAAGTTAAGCTAAAATTTATTATTGGTAATTGAGTTAACTCACCGAGTTTTATCAAACTAGATACAAAATAGGATAGTTTAGGGTTTTGTTTATAATAAATTAAAATATAAAGAGTTTAATTGTACCCAAACAAAAGTTTAATGTCCAATTTGTACTTTTAGTATATTTTAGGGGTTAATTTGATTTTTTAGTTTATTTTAACAAGTTAAATAAGGCTGTATTAATGTATTCTGATTAATTAAAATTGTTCTTGAATTACTCAACATAGCAATAGAGATAAATGGAGGCTAATTTTAGGGACCTAATTATACTCAATTTACAATTTAAAGGCTTGATTATACTGAATCGTTAGAAAGTGACTCATTTTTAATGGCTTCAGGGTTGATTTCTACGTTTGACATTTGTAAAATATGATTTTCATTTATTTGTACCTTTGGCCTTTTGTAAATTATGATTTTCAACATCACGAATCTAATAGCATAGTGCCTACTGAAGACAAAAATCTTATGTTGATCAAAATAACATATATACGAATATCAATTAGAAAATATATATATATATATATATATATATATATATTGAAATTTATGAGAAAAGAATAAGAGGGAGCAATAAGTATAT
Organism: Balakata baccata; assembly: GCA_949630135.1. NCBI lineage: Eukaryota > Viridiplantae > Streptophyta > Magnoliopsida > Malpighiales > Euphorbiaceae > Balakata > Balakata baccata. The sequence continues at coordinate 30,770 of CATIWF010051119.1, forward strand.
AATATAATTGAGAAGAAAATAAATAAATGAGAAAATGGGAGTGAGTTAATTAATTCAGAAAATAGGAAATGGAAATACCACAAAAAAAAATTAGGGAATAAAATTTTTAAAATATTGAGCAATTATAATCCAATTCCATATAAAATAAAGTACTAAATATAAATTTGGAATGAAAATCTTATTCATGTTCTAAAATTTAGTATACCTAACATGCTCTTAAAGAAACTGTAAACACAATAGACGGTGCCGTTTCATATTGCCTGCGCTTTCTCAAGTAATAAATTTACAGGTGTTCGGCTATATGTACTTTTTAATTCTTAATTTCGCCCCCACTCAAGTTGATAATTTAGTTTTGTCCCTACTAACAAATTCATACTGTTAACAACTTTATATTTATTTTCAGATTTATTCTCTTTGGAACAAAATAGTATTTAGTTTCAGAATTATATGTATAAAATATTGCAATTAAATTGGTTTATAAATTTATTTGTGAACTCGATTTATAAAAAAAATACATGTAAATTTAAATACATTTTATTTGGATATATTACATGCAAATTCACTCTCGATTTATAAAAAAAATACATGTAAATTTAAATACATTTTATTTGGATATATTACATGCAAATTCACATGCATTCTATAAATTACTAAAATATATATTTGATACACGAATATTATCGAAAATAGTAATATCAACTAAATAGTATGAATACTTTTATTCATCAAAATGCCAATCTATAACGTGCTTAATTAAAATTTCGAAGGTCAACAAAACACTCGGAAGAATATTGTGTTAACTTATTCACACTCTCTTATATTGCATCATGTATATTCTTGCTTACACTAGGTGTACATCCATCGCTACGATCGTATGCGACAACTCCACCTTCCTTGATCAAACTGGTGATATCTCCTTCTGGTCAAAGAAGCATCCAGAAGGACCGTCATTAGGCAGCAGAGCTAACCGCACCACATTATCAGCCCCTGCTTCCACAGGCAATTCTCCAAAGTTGAAATTTATCTCTGTTTTGACATATCCAGGGCAGAGACAATTGATGCGAAAATCTGGGAATTGCTTGGCTAGGATCCTTGTGTAGGCATTCATTGCCGCTTTGGAGAGTCTATAAGCTGAAAGAGGAGCAAGCCAACCTTTGGTTTCTGGTGAACCCTCTTTGAAATCTTTAAGATACTGGTTCAAGACCTCCTCAATTCTCTCTTCCGAAAGGTTGTCAGCATCACCTAGCACCTCTGTGGCCCATTTATGCGATAAATACTGAAATAAACACACAAAACAAGAATTATAATTATCTACAAACACAGACTTTGCCATGAACAAATAAGAGCATATGGCTTTCTTTACCTTAAGCTTTCCCATGGAAGATGAAACATTGACTATCCTTGGTGAATCAGACAATTGGAGTAGGGGAATAAAAGCCTCAACCATTCTCTTTGCACCGTAATAGTTTATAGACAAGCATTCTTCCGCTAATTCATATGTTTGAGTCACTATCTGATGCCAATGGACATTTGGACCTAACTGCATCAATGAAAGAAACTTAATTATGTTAGGAAGATCTCATGTGCGTATAGTCTACACTAGAAATTCACATGCAGCAAATGTCCATGGATAGGAGGATTCAGATTAACTGTCAGGCTCCACAGCCAGCCAAATATTTGATCAGGAGGCATCAAACTTATCATATAAGAGTTTCTGTTGGCCCTATCCAAGTGAAAAATCTATAAGTCCAACTTAGACAGTCAATTAAACTAATCCTCCTTTAAGTTTCATCAACTATATTCATATAGAGAAACTCACCTCATCAGAATCAGTCAAAGCATGACTATCATCTTTAGCTCCGATAACTCCCGCGTTGTTCACCTGTTGAGATTAGTAACATCATTCGCCATTAAATTATATATAAAAAAAAATATATGAGAAACGTAAGAAATAGATACTACTGCTATGGGTCAATGATGAAGCCAATTTAACTGTTTGTTCAACTTCAATCCATTGATAAATCAAGATTCAAGACTCTATCTTGAAGAAATGGTAATTAATTGTTTCCATAGCCAAATTACTTGTAACTTATAACATTGCAATGCTGATTCATGTAATCCAATTAACATTATATAAAAGAGATTGAGAAAAAGGAGGAATTTAGGTTTTAATCATATACCAGGATATCAAGTTTTCCAAATTGTTTTTTGATAAAATCAGCAAGAGCAGCAATACTGGAAGAGTCAGCCACATCAAGTTGATGAAAAACCACATCACCAGAGAGACCAGATTCTTTGAGTTTTTGAACAGCGTCAAGGCCTCTCTTCTGATCTCTGGCAGTTAAAACTACCACAATCCCATTTGAAGCCAACTGCTTACAAATCCCAAATCCAATCCCCTTGTTCGCTCCAGTGACAATTGCGTACCTGAAAAATTGATCAAATTGTCATAAACAAGAAGCATCAGAAGAGGATTTCTATATAACGAAAGAAAGAATTACCTCTTGGTTTCTTCTGCCATTGATGATGAAATTTAGGAGCTGAAAGTGAAACAAGCTTCAAGTTCTCAACTCTAGCTGGGTTTCTTAATACATGTGCTGATGTTCATATATATAAGCTCATTGAATAATTATTGATTTGGATTGGACTGAGGAATCCGCCAGAAACGAAAGCCACAAAATTATGAAAACGTAATCAGTGACGAATCGCATTGGACTGCTCTCCTTTTGTCTGATTTGACTTCTGTTCGGCAAACGGCGTCCGCATATGCCGTTAATGAAATTGTGAGCACAATGGCGGCGCATGGTATGGTATCGTTCTAGATTGCCCGCGCTTTCCCAATTAATAAATTTGCAGCTGTTCGGTTGTATGTACTTCTTATTCTTAATTTTGCCCCCACTAAACTTGATAATTTAATTTTGCCCCTATTAACAAATTTATACTGTTAAGATCCTTGTATTTAGTTTCAGAATTGGTGTAGGTAGAAGAATCTTTGCTAGGCCACATTCATAACTTAATTTATATATCAAGTTAATAATAAATTATATATAAGAAAATTAATTTTTATTATGGAAAGGTAACATTAATTACAAAAAAAATATATAATACTTTTATACAGTAGTCTCTTCATTTATAAAACACCATTGGTTTTTATAATAAAAATACCGGTGATTTTTGTAATAAAGCGTCAATATTGCTTTTAAGTGAAGAGACACATTTTATTTATATTCGATACGTAGAGTGAAACTCTCTAATTATAATAAGCTTTGCTGTTGGAAAATTATATTATGGAATTTCTGTTGAAAAAATTACAATTTGCCCATTTTGTTCAAATTTAAAGTGTCATTCCCCTATACTATAGTTTTGTGAAAAACTAATATATTTCTTCCCCCAACAAAGGCAAATCTCTATTGTCAATAGTTTTCTTAATAGCCATAAAATTAGTTGCTTCTAAATTTTTTTAGCTCCCATCTACCAAGTTTTGTGAATTATATATAGTATTTCCATTCTTTAGAATTCATTTTCTTGATTTAATCTCTCTAATTTCAATTAAAAAGGAAAACGTAGGACTTTCATTCAGAGTCGTATACATTATTACAGTAATGTATTAGAAACAGCTTAATTGATCAAGAAGGAAGAAGAGACCAGAAGGTCCACCATTGGGCAGCAAAGCAAGCTTCACAGGATAAACAGCAGCTTCTTCTGCAGAAAAGACGCCATTATTGATGGTCATATCAGTTCTGACAGAACCAGGGCAGACGCTATTGATGCAGAAACTGGGGAGTTTGTTGGCTAAAATCCTGGTATGAGCGTTCATGGCTGCCTTCGACATTGTGTAAGCTGACAGAAAACCAGGCCACCCTTTCGATTCTAAACAATCCTCCTTGAAATCTTTCAGAAACTCACTCAATACCTCATCTATTCCCTCCTCTGAAAGCTTATCAATATCACTTAGCACTCCTTTTGCCCATTCATTCGGTATGAACTGAAAACAGAAAAATCACAAGAAGAAACAGAAAAAACTTGATAAATTTTCCCAATGGCGAAAAAGGGCTGTTTTGGTTTGGTACCTTTAACATTCCCATGGTGGAAGAAACGTTAACAATTCTTGGAGCATCAGATAGATGAAGCAGAGGGATAAGAGCTTCTGTTGTTCTTTTAGCACCGTAGTAGTTTGTGTTCTGACATTCTTCTGCTAACTCGTATGTTTGACTCAGTACTTTACTCCAAACATTCTGCAAATCTTCCTACATAATTCACAAGAGACTCTTCTTTCTTTTCTTTTTCATCTTCAGATTGAAGGAGAAAATAAATCATACGAAAAAGGCCTTACCTGAGTTCCAGATGCACTCAAAGCTGCTAATTTTTCAGTGTCTATGGTATTTCCTCCAGCTCCTGCATTGTTTACCTGCAACAAGTTTCAATGTTAAAGGAACAGTACCTGAGGAATTGACCAAGGAATCAAAATTGGCTAATGGGAATACCAAAATATCAAGTTTTCCAAATTGGGTTTTGACAAATTCTGCAAGAGAGGCAATACTAGCAGGATTTGTCACATCAAGCTGATGAAAAACCACATTATCAGAAAGGTACGACATTTTCAGTTTTTCAACAGCTTGAAGACCTCTCTTTTGATCTCTAGCTGTCAGCACAACCATGATCCCATTTGATGCCAACAGTTTTACTATTCCCCAGCCAATCCCTTTGTTTGCCCCTGTAACCACAGCATACCTGACCCAACAACAAAGAATCAAGGAATTCAAATTCTGCAGGAAATTCATAAGTTTTTTTCAAAGGTACTAATTAAGTTGCTACCTTTTTGTTGATGTGTCCATAGAGGATATGAAGCTGATGCATGAACACTAAGGCAGTAGGACCTGGCTTTAAATTACTTAGCAGCAGCAACACAGCTGTAGATTAGCTACCACTCCAGCTTTGTCAGTAAGTCAAAGAACATGAAAAATAACGCATAATAAGGCCATAATCTGAAAAATGCTGATTGTTAATGTGTATTATTCCAAGAACTAGCTGACATATTCCACCAAAGAGTGCCGATGTAGCCTCCAACTGTGATCGATAATTCCTGAATGAACTTGTTTGGTCAATACTAACAACCGCATAAAAGGGGAAGTATCCAAAGGTAAACATCTGTTTGAACAAATGACTCTCTCTAGCCGAAGATACTAACGAGGAGATAGCATATAGCCAAAAACATCACCTTTGCTTATAGCTACCTATATCATGGTATTCATATCCGGCTGGTCAAAGAATCAAGGATTAAAAGTTCAACGTGAATAGAATCGATCATCAGTAGAAAAAATTTCATAAAATCATGATATATACCCACAAAACCTGCGATAATTGTTTGAATTGAACCTTTTGATTATGATCTTCTGCATAGACTTCCTTCATTAGTTTTTGGAGGAGACAAGGCCTGATTCCGATTACACTTTTCAATCTCAACTAGAAGCACCCTCTTGTTCTATTGGAATTTTGGGCAGATTTAAGTCCATAGATATTGTCCAATGTCCATCATTGTTTGGAGAGCGCTCATCCATGGTTAGATGCACAGTAAGCTTCGGTTTGGGTTTGATAAAGATGAGCTCTTATTTGGTTTCTCTTCTTTTACCCCCTAGAGTTACATTATCTTTATTTTCTTCGTAGCAATCTGGTGCTGGATTTGCTTTTCTTACTTCTTCTCTGCCTTCCTTCTTCTTTATTCATCCATCAGTTTCTTTTCTTTTCTTCATTCTTTCAACATGAAAACAGTTCATCATGGACTATAGAAATCTCATATTCATATATTGAGCTCAAACTTCAATTTATTATTTTGACTAGATGGACTCAGTTTAAGAACTTACAATATCTTATTCTGGGAAAAAAAAATACATAGAAATTTAATGCTTGTAGTAATTCAATTCCATTCAGAAATCTATGATTTGTTTTTCGTTAAAGAAACAGCCAGATGGTCCATCTTTAGGCAACAGTGCTACCCTCACAGTGTTTTGAGCTCCTTCAGCTGCAGTTAAGGGCCCGAGATTGGTGGTAATGTCAGTACGACAAAAGCCAGGGCCAACAGCATTCACAAGGAAACTTGGATACTTCTTGGCAAGAATCCTCGTGTAGACATTCATTGCAGCTTTTGCAACTATATAGGCTGACAGATAAGTTGGCCAACCCTTGGCTTCTAACAAACCATCCTTGAAATCCTGCAGATACTGATTAACAACCTCATCCACTCTCTCTTCACTGAGTCTCTCAACATCACTCAACAACCCTTTTGCCCATTCACTGGGTACAAACTACACGAATTGTTGAACAAATTTTAAGTTCAGGGAATAATTAGGATAGCATAACAGACAATACATAATGTTATTTCTGAAAGATGGTTCTGTACCTGCAATAATCCCAAGTATGAGGAAACATTTATAATCCTTGCTGAATCAGAGAGCAGAAGAAGAGGAGCCAGTGCTTCTGCCATTGCTTTTGCACTATAATAGTTTGTTTTCAGGCAGTCTTCTGCAATTCCAGTTTCCGAGTTGAAATTTCGTCCCAGGCTACTTGCTTTCCATCTGGCTGCATCAGCACACATGATGTTATTTTCCCTACCATAACATAAACTATGACAGCCATAGAAAGACAGAAAGAAAGAAAATGTATAGATAAAATTTTAATTACCCAACCACCACTAAGCTCATAAGCTCTTCTGAAAGCATCAGGGTCTAGTACAGTTCCACCAATCCCAGCATTGTTTACCTGCAAAGGTTTTCAAATTTTCTTTGTTCAGCTGATGGATAAGGGATTAGGAACAGATATGAATGGAATTCACCAAATCATAAAGAATAATCATCAGAATACCAAAATATCAAGTTTTCCAAACTGGGTTTTAACAAAATCTGCTAGAGAAGCAATGCTGTTAGGATCAAGCACATTAAACTGATGGAAAACCAAAAGATGATGAGAAAGGCCAGAGTGTTTAAGCTTTTGAACAGCTTCAAGGCCCTTATTCTCATCTCTGGCAGTTAAAATCACTACAACCCCACTAGCAGCCAACTGCCTACATATTTCAAAGCCTATACCCTTGTTTGCTCCAGTGACCAATGCATACCTGAAAACAATTGGGAGAGACAGAAAATAAGATTACAGTAACAGTTTGACAAAAATTATACATGGAAGTGAACAAATACAACTTCTGTGTTGCTGTAGGAGTGGAAGCTTGTGCCATGAGCGGTTCAAGATGGATCACAACTTTCTTCTCCTATCCCGGTAATGAATGTCTGTGTGCCTATCTTTTTCAGACAATATTAGTTAAGAGTATATCCACAAATTTATTTGTGGACTATGTTCACATGGATTAATGAAGCTGGTCATGTGAGGAAAAATTCAATTTTGATCCCCTCATGCTCGTCCAAACTTGAATTTTCTTTTCCTGGATATATAATAAACAATCATCACAAAAATGAAAAAAGTCAAAACAATAAAAACAACAAATAAAATCATGCATTTCTTTTTTCGAGCAGACTTGAACTTAAGATCCCCTTTAATTCTTATAAGTTATAACTGAAAATATGAATCAAACCACTCATTCGATCGACTTCGTTGGTACTACTATTTAAACCAACAACCTTATAATTTTGAAAAGCGTCAAGTTTTATGAATATAATTGTGTCGTTTCTTTTTGAAAATATAATAAGACTTATTTGTATTGTATCATTTTTCAAAATACCACTGCCGGAAGTGGCATTAAACAAATGACCAGTTTATGTTGGGAAGAGGCATATTTGCATTTGCATGAATATGGCGATCACTGCAGGATATAAAGGACATCAATGGAAAAGGATTTTGAATTTTTTATCAATCAATCCCACCTGCATAACCCATTATTTCCCATCAATCATTATCTTGGGCTCTGATCAAAAGAACAAAAAAGAAGGTCCGAATAGGCGGCCAAAACGTATATATTTACTCCTAAAATTTTATATTTTTCTCAAGAAGTTGCTTGTAGCATCACCGTTTATGCAATTGGGTGATGATGGCAAACTGTAGATCCCTCTGCCTTATTACTAAAATTGTTTCATTTATACTTTCAAACATATTTTATCCCTGCAATTAAGGTTGTCAAATCTGGTCCAGCCAGCGAACCGGAAAAAATTGAGAGTCAAGGTTTTGATGTTCAACCGGAGTTGAACCGGAATTGAACCGGTTAAATAAAATTCTTTCAAAATATAATATTTAACCAATTTCATGTCTAATAAAATGTGAATGTGAAAATTACTTATACTAGACATATTTCATACACCAAATAATATTTATAATCAAATTAATATATAATTATAATAAAAAATTATCTCTATTATAATTACAGTTAAATTTATATTTATTACTTTAATAAATATAAAGATTGATTTATTTATTAATATTTAAAAAATAAAATAGATAATTAAAATTACATATTTGAATATGCATTATTTATTTATCAATTAAAATAATTTGTAAGAAATTTTTTTAGTATATATTAGTAATAAAAATACTATGAATGAATTCAACTGGTTATATAAGTTTTTTCAACAATATGAATAAATTAAAATTAATATTAATTAAGTATTGATATGTAATGTCATCGTTCACATTAATACATAAGCAAGTTCAAAGATATTCTTAAATAATAATAACATTTATATTCTTATATTTAATTTTTAATAAATAATATAATTAATTTATTTAGTAGAGTAAAATTTTCAAAATTAAAATAAATCACTTTTATAAAATTACCTTTTAACATATATTTATTTTTCAATTAAAATAATTTTCTATAAAATTAATAAATTTTTAATAACTCTACTTATATGTACCCACCTTTATTAATTTTATATGCATGTTGGTAGAATATAAATAAAAAATTAAAAGAATAGTTTATAAAAAGTAGAACAGCCTTGTTAAGTGTTTGGCTCAGTGGCAATGCGCACCAAAGGCGGCTATTTGATATATGTTCAATCCTTGATCAGCATCAAAAAGCATTTTTTCAACATTTCCCAACCAGTTAAACCGGTCAAAACTGCCCGGTTCGAACGGTTTCCAGTTCAACCGACGGATTGATCGGATTTTTTACTGATTTAATATATGTTTGGTTTATATATGCAAATCAACCCAGTTTAGAGGCCGGTTTATTGTTTAACTGGCTGATCCGAACCGGTTTGGATAACATTATCTGCAATTGACATCAATTTTAATTTGTGGAATCTAATTAATATTTTAATATATTATATTCAATATTAATAATTAAAATTTTAAATTGAATTTTATTGTTAAAGAATTGAATTTTATTGTTATAAATTAATTAATATTAAAATTAATAATTTTCATAAAAAATAATTATAAAACTTTAAAATAATTTAAATAAATCACACAATATTTCATTAATAAAAAAAATATTACATAGAAAATTACAAAAAAAAAAACTTAATTAAAATCCAACATTAAAAATTTATAAAAAGAAAAATATTACATTAATCATCATTTTCTTCTTCTCCAACGCGGTTCCAAATTTCTTCAATTAAGTCGGTCTGTAGTCATTGATTAATTGACATATTACGAATTCTTATATGCTTTTGAACATATTTCTCGTATGTAGGAAGCCGAGTTTGAGAAATTTCAGGCATAAATACGTTAATACTCACTTTATCATATGTATAATCAAAATTACCAACGTATGAATCTCGTTCATCATCCACAATCATATTATGCATGATTACACATGCTCTCATAATTTCTCCAATTGTCTTCTTACACCACATGCGTGAAGGGCAATTGATGATAGCAAACTGTGCTTGGAGCACTCTGAACGCTCTTTCAACATCTTTTTGAGCACCCTCTTATTTTTTTTGTAAATAACTTGTGTTTTGGCCTTTAAGGTAATGATATTGACTTTACAAAGGTTGCCCAATTAGGGTATATTCCGTTTATGAGATAGTATCCTAAATTGTAATTATTTCCATTGACAGAGAAGTTAATTTCTGGTGCTTTCCCTTCTAAGATCTCATGAAAGAATGGAGATCAGTCTAACACATTGATGTTATTCAATGTACCTAGAAGACTAAAAAATGCATGCCATATCTACAAATCTTGTGAAGCAACAACTTTAAGCATAATGGTTGGACTCTTATGATCCTCTATAGCATACTGGCCATGTCATGCCATTGGACAATTTTTCCATTCTCAGTACATACAATCGATACTCCCTAATATGCCTGGGAAACCGCATGACTCTCCCATGCGAAGTAATCGTTTAATATCTGCAGCATTTGGCCTTCTTAAGTACTCATTTTCGAACACTTCGATAATAACTCGTACAAATCTCTTAACGCTTTGTGTTGTAACTCTTTGGCTTATTCGAAGATATTCATCAATGACATATGCAACAACACTATATGACAACATTCACATTGCTGCTATACACTTCTATAAGGGTAATAGACTACTTTGACCTGTAGCATCTCTCTTAATATGAAAATATGGATTATGGTTTGTTATATTTTTTACTATACAAAGAAATAAGTATATTCGCATTTGAAACCTATGCCGAAATATATTGTCATTGTATGTCGGATTGTTAGAGAAGTAGTCATTGTACAGATGATCATGTGCAATTTCACAACCCTACTGCTTTCTATGTTGAGAGGAAGAGGCTTCATCTACTATTTGTTGCCTTTGTAATCCAATATATTGATGCACAAGCTTAGAGTAGCTATCATTTATAAGCCATTGGATAATGTTGTTTTCAGAGAATGAATTCTCAATATTATATGTTGAAGTGATGGAGGAAGATGAAGAAGAAGAATGACTTTTTAAGTCAGACATCTTATAAAATCTATGAATGTAAAGTTTAATGCTTAGGAATTTGATACTAGGCTATATTTATAGATAGGTTTGTAGAAGAAATAATTTTCATGTGAATTAATGAGTAAAGTGCTACATGACTAGTTATAATCGTAATAGTTCCCACATTACTCTTTAATGCTTGCCTGTGACTCTTTAGATTTAAATTATTGAGTATAATGTCATATAACTTGTCATATTCAGGCTTCACTTTTTTCATAAATCAATTTTCATGTGAATAATTGAGTAGAGTCTCACCTTACTAGTCATAATCGTAATAGTTCTCAATAACTATTTAATACTTGCATGTGATTTTTCATATTTAAATTATTGAGTATAGTATTAAATAACTTATCATATTTTAGGCTTATGTTAATATATGACTCTTGAACTTTTAATTATCATGAAAAAAGTGTGATATTACCTATTATTGAAATTTTACCGCTTCTATGTAACTCTTTAGCCTTAAATTATTAAGTAGAGTATGAAAATGGTCTATAAATACTATTGTCCACTACATTTCTTCACATCCCTCTAATCCATTATCTAACATCTACTATTTCTCTTCAAAATACTTGTCTAATGGATCCTATACATCATTTTTTCAATCCAATGTTCAACTTCTCCCAAGGTTCATCTAACAATCCTAATGATGACATCCAAAATATACCACCCATCCAAAATACATTCTCCCCTTTTAGTCTATTGTCATCTTCATACTTTTTAAGTATGGAAAATTTTCATAATAATCATATGTTCCTAAATCCTAGCTTCCCATCTTATTCACCAAACTATCAATCAAGTGGAGGGTGCAATATTTTTTCTCAACCATTATCAAACCCATCACCTGTTATTCATAATATCCCTGTAATTGACATACAAGGTTTTCAATATCCTGAGTATTCCATTCAAAATATGTCTATGCAAGAGCAAACACTAGGGATCATTAAAGGAATATCTCATTAGATGGTTCAAAATGATATTTTGTTGTGTAGCTCATGGTTGAATATTAGTAAAGATGTAGAGATTGGCATTAATCAATCCTCTAAATCTTTTTGGGAACACATATGCAAATACTATGATCAATATCGTAAGAGTACTCAAACAACAAGGAAAAGACAAGCATTGATAAATCGTTGGGGTAGATTGAACCATGTTGTATCAAAGTTCGTTGGCTACTACGAACAAATCCAACATCAATGGGAAATCGATTAAATGAGGAGGATACTAAAAATAGAGCATTGGAGTTGTATCAGACAATAAAAGGTGAACAATTTAATTTTTTATATGCTTAAGTTGCTTTATAGGATGAAGAGAAATGGATCAGTCATATAGTAAAGACCAAAGCAGTCAATGAAGAAGAAAGAAGATCAAAGAGAACCAAGAATATTGAATCTGACTAGTATACCTCATCCTCCTCGAATGTAAGTAACACGAGCACAAGAGACCTTGAGGCAATGAGTACTCCTCATCCCCTTGGAAGGAAAGCTTTAAAGGCTAAAGGGAAACATAAATTCATGCCACCGGAGTCATTGGAAAGCATTCAAGAAGCAATGAACCGATAATTTACCCTTAAGGTGATAAAGGAGGAAGCTACGAAACAATATAATGCAACTATGAAGATGAGAATGAAGTTAGAGGAAGAACGAAATAAGAAAAGGGAGGAACGAGAGAGGAAAAGACAAGAATGCGAGAAAGAAAAACTGACATTTCAGTTAATGCAAGTAGATCTATCAACATTGACAGAGGAATAAAAGAAATTATATCAGTGACAAGTATAAAAATTTTTCAATAAAGGCTAAAGATTCTATTTTTTATCTTTGTAGTTTATTACTATTAGTATTATTATTATTATTATTATTATTATTATGTAGTGTATCATTATTGTTATATATGTAGTATGTTATGTTGTTGTTGTTGTCTCAAACGAATTATTATTATTATTATTATATGAAATTAAGTTAATAAAACTAATTATGTTATTAATTTTTCTAATTAATGAACTTTAGTTTTATAATAATTATATTAATATTATTAAATATAATTAATTGTATTAATTTAATTTTATACTTTATATTACGAAATTGAATTCATCAAATTAATTATATTTTTTATTTTTATATTAATAAACTTAAATTTTATGATAATTATATTAAGAACTATATTTATTTTATTAAATATAATTATACAATAAATTAATAATATTAATTAGTTAATTAATTAAATTGACCATTAATTAAATAATAATTAATTTTAGATATATAAATCAATAAATAATATTATTTATTAATTTAATTTAAATTATTATTCAATAATACATATGAGTTCTACGATAATTTTTTAATCACTTGAAATTCTCTCTCCCTTTTATTTTTAATTGTAAAGCTTGCAAAATTTTACTTAGTTGCTCTACTCATGCAATTGCTCTTGCAATTGCCAACTAGGATTTTGCAATTGAATATAAGTGCTGACGGCGATGCGCTTGTCGGCTTCTCAAAATTATTCATGTTTTTTGTCGAATAGTACATAGTTTTACTTAAGCAATGATTTTGTCTGTTTCAATTTCAATTAGACTTTTAGTTGTCAAATTTCATGATTTTTATTTTTCTGTTTTTCATTAGGAGACACAATAGTAATATTGAATCTTACGCCTTAGGCAGCCAATTCTCCATTATTGTTACATAAGAAAGTTAGGACACGAGATGGCTAGCAGTCATTCTTTGCAGAGTTGTGCTGTCGTGTAACTTTTTGCTACAACATAACATAGAGCCCTTCCACAAACACTATAGCATATGGTCGAGAAGGTTGATCAAATTAGGCTTAAATTCCCATCTCTTTCTTATTTTTCTGTCTTTTTAACATTGACAATATTTGCAAAACTATAAGTATCATTGGAAAACTTATAAATTATGCTTTCACTCAGTAATTGCAAAAAGGTATTTATAGAAAAATAAGGGAAAAAAATTTAGTTTATGCTTTTTCATTTTAGGAATTTTTAATTGATTATAGAATTCATATGATATATATGAAATAGAATTTAAGAGAATTTGGTACTCTAATAATAATAATAATAATAATGTAGATTCAGATGGTAAAGATTAAAGTGAACTAAGTTGTATTTCAGATAAATGGAATTTGATTCCATGAGAATGCTGTGGAAGCAAGCAACTCCACCTCTGTCCTCCATTTTTTTCTCATGATCAGCACTTCAATACCTTTTTCAACACCAACAATTAATAAGACCCAAAAATTCCATAATACCAAAAGACCATCAATTTTAATCTCACGTCAGTTCAGCTTTTTGATTGATAGAAAACAGGACATACAGTGCTTTATTGACAATATAATCAGATTATGACCCACTTCTCCAGTTGAAGATTCAAATCATATTCACTGAAAATTCCAAGTCTTGCTCAAATATGCAACGAAAATACAGTATTTCACCTTCAGCTGTTACTTAACTTCATTGTAATCTTTAGTCCCAAAGTTCTTGCACCAAAGCTGTGAGGGAATGGGGCGAACAGGATGATGAGGTCGTTGCTGCAAATAATTAAGCATTTTAGCTCAATCACCACTACTATCCCACCACGACGACGACGATGATGATGCACATATAAAGTTTGGCAATGTGATTCAAATTAAAACCACCAGTTTCTACCAAATAGTCTTCCAAAAGTTCCAGAAAATCTTAATCTAATTCCCACTGTAAAAAATCTTATATAAGCAGTAAAAGAATGAAGAAAGCAAATTGTTCTGTAGATGAGCCCAAAAGGACATGCATCTCCAACCGGTAACCTACCCAATTCTCATCCAAGTCCCCATGGCATTAGAAATTCTGAACAGAACAAAATAGATAGTGCTCTGAAACCAAACTTACGCATTGAAGATGACTTAAAATGAGTTAAAATTTCTATTTAAAAAATTGAGAGATGCTCAATAAGTGATATCCGTTTCCTTCTTAGCCCCCCTCTGCCTGAAAACTTTTCCAGAATCAAGCTATATAGAAATTATCTAGGACATATATTGGTTAAAAGTTGGACCCTATGAAGTGCATCAACCAAAAGTATGCACCTCAATAAAAATTAACTAGAGTTAGAGAACATATGGCATTGATATTATATCTAGCCTGAAACCATATATGACATTATCAATGCAAAACAAACTAACAATAAGTACTTAAAATAACAAAATATCCCTCTCATCTCTGAAATAGAGCCCCCCACACATTCTCCCCCCAAACTCTTTCTTTCTCTGTCTTCTGTCTCCAAAACTTTTTCTTTCTTTTTTTTTTTTTTCCTCTCGTCTATCAAGTCCTGGAAGTAGGATTCAGTATTTAATAACATTTAAGGGCCAACACTCCTCTAGTACTCACGAGAAGAAGTTGATATACAAGAAGAGCATGAAGAATATGAAGACATAAAAGAAAGCCGTAGTGATAAATCTGAATGACTTGATAAATGCAATGGGGATTGTGATAATTGCTCTTTAGGAGTAGGATTATAATTTGAACTCCTATTACTCTTTAACACCATCATTTAATTATTGTTTTAAATGGAAAATAATACTAGTTTACACTTGAAGAAACAAATTTAAACCCAATGTAGACAGCGGCAGAAAATAAATAACTCAAATTTACATGGCCATACAAGTCAAATACTTCATTGTTGGATCCTCTAATCCAATATCTTTCAGTATCTTATGTTAACTCAACGATCAGAAAAACTCGTGATAATCAGAAAAACTAATGATACTATAATCAAATACCTCAAACAGTATGAAAGATCTAAGCTCTACAAATTTCAACAAAAAATTGATTACCTCCATTTTCTCAAGAATCAGAGAGAATATGAATAGAATTACCAGCGAAAAGAGAAAGAATATATACCTCAAGCTCAGCCGATTTCATGGCAATGGGAATGCAGATGAGGAAGACGCCGACCATGGCAATGGCGGTGTTGCGGCGCCAATGCTTGGGTCTGCAGTATGGACCTCCGCTCATGCTCCAAACCTTAGCCCTAAAGTCACCATGAGCCCCCTCGGCTCCATGACCATGACCTGCTCCTCCCCCCATGTTCGATTGATTTGATTATTTCAATCTCGCACTCTCTTTCGTCAACTGGGAGAAATGGATCACGAAATTTATACACAATCAGAAACCCTAAATCACCTGATTAAAGCAAAGCAAAAACTCTTGGCATCTCGTATAAAGCAGCAGAAAAATGCAGGTTTAGTGAGATTTAGCAGAGAGAAAATAGCCAAACAATCACCTGAGAGATGCTTTGATAGATTTCGGGAATTGAATTCAGTCGGCCAAGCGAAGGTTTTTGCCGATTAATGGAGGAGAAATTAGAGTGTCAGGACAATTTCGTCTTTTACTCTCCGCACGTGGCAAGCAATTGGCTTAATTAATAAAGATCATATATAATGGTCCTACCCTACTCCGAACCAATGGGGGCCATGCCGCCATGGCAGATGCCACATCAACCTTATCTCTGAGAGGAGAAGCTCTGGATTCCATACAGGAAGCCAGCCTGAACCCAGAAAGAATTCTCCACCAAAATTGCAATTAGTTTCATCCTTTTTTGATCCTGCTTGATTTTCAGATTGAAGCGCTGTGTTGAAAGAACTTTCTTTGCTTTACCAACCCACATATCGTTCTACAGTAATTGATAATTGAAAATGTTGAAGGATATTCTTTAAGCTTTTGTCAAATCCAGTTTTCTTCAGTAGACATGTCACACGAGGTTTCAGCTTAAAGAACTGTGTTAAACACGTTCAAGACGAAGAAGAGAAATGGAAAGGCAATCAATTATAGCAGGAAATGCACCTCCGCTCTGCCTTGTAGGATATCTAAAAAGGAAAAAGGGTCACTTCAGAGTTCTCTCTCATAAAAAAGATCCCAAAAATCGAGCTTTAGCACGCCAGGTATCACTCTCATCTTCAAAAATCCAAACCCGTTCTTTAACAATTTGGTGAATATACCGGATTTGATATTTTGATATTAATTTTGTTTCATTGGTTTCCTCCCTAGAAATTCAGGCTTTCCCATTTTCTGGATTTCAATTTGTTGTGAGCAAAATTTAAGTTTAATGTCTTTTATTGGCTGAAAAAGTGTTTCTTGAATTCATGATAAACGTGTGACCAGTACAGATAATATGGCGGTGGAAACAGGATCGGAGTATCTCCGAGAAGGAAACTGTTGTAGATTGTGCATCATTAGTGAAAAAATTAAGTAGAAAAAGAATGCCTCATCTGGCTCATGAACTTTTTCTAGAGATGAGATCCCAAGGCTTTCTGCCTTGCAACTCTACCCTTTCAGCTATGATGATTTGTTACGCTGAGAATGGACTTTTTCCTCAAGCTCAAGTGATATGGGAGGAAATGTTGAATACTTCTTCTGTGCCTAGTATTCAAATAGTTTCCAAATTATTTGATGCTTATGGGAAGTGGGGATTTTTTGATGAAGTAATGAAAATTCTGTACCAGTTAAGTTCTAGTAATTTCAGCTTCTTGCGGGAGGTTTACTCACTGGCAGTCTCTTTCTTCGGGAAGGGAGGACAGCTTCAGTTGATGGAGAATACATTGAAGGAGATGGTTTTGAGGGGTTTCTCGATAGACTCTGCCACTGGAAATGCCTTTATTATATATTACAGTATTCATGGTTCTTTGACTGAAGTGGAATCTGCTTATAATCGCCTTAAAAGGTCTAGACATCTCATAGATAGAGAAGGAATCAGAGCAATGTCATCTGTGTATATGAGGGAAAAGAAATTTTACAAGTTAGGTGAGTTCCTCAGGGATGTGGGTCTTCGCAGACAAGATGTGGGAAATCTTATATGGAACTTTCTACTGCTATCTTATGCAGCCAATTTCAAAATGAAAAGCTTGCAAAGGGAATTTTTGAGGATGTTGGAAGCTGGTTTCCACCCTGACATCACTACGTTTAATATTCGAGCACTTGCTTTTTCGAAAATGGCTTTGTTTTGGGATCTCCATCTTAGCCTTGAACACATGAAATACGAAAATATTTCTCCTGATCTTGTCACTTATGGTTGTGTTGTTGATGCATATTTAGATAGAAGACTGGCTAAAAACTTGGATTTTGCTCTCAACAAAATGAATTTGGAAGGCTATCCAGTAGTATTAACGGATCCTTTTGTGTTTGAGGTTTTGGGTAAAGGGGATTTCCATTCAAGCGCAGAGGCATTTTTAGAGTTTAAGAGGCAGAAGAAATGGACTTATAGGGAACTTGTTTCTCTATATCTCAGGAAACAGTACCGAAGTAATCAGATCTTTTGGAACTACTGATCAATGATATCACGTTATAATATTGAATTTCCTGCTCTGTTGGTCAAAATGAAATATTCTTATGTTTAATTTCTTAGATTTCATTAGAACATGAACAATATTCTGGTCTGTTGTAATCCTGATATCCTTATAAGGTAATCAAAATTGGTTATAAAATTGCAGAATTTGGTGTTTGGGTAGCCCCAGTAAAGAAAAGACTGAGCAGAGATCTTGTAGAGAGGCACTGGCAAATTTGAAGATATAAACAATATAAAACAGCCAGCCCCTAAAAGCCAGACGCATTACAAAAAAGAAGAGTGTAGCCAAAGCTTACATGGAAAAGACAAAATCGGCCGAAGATGATAAAAATCAGTTGGCTTTGCATTAAGGTTAAAAGAAATGTTCAATGTTGAATTTAACACAGACAAATGTATGACAATCATACGATGGAATTCTCTACAAAATCAAAATTATAAGAATATTGCAAAGTTCATCAAAAAATTACCAACAACAAAAACAAACGCCAGTCACGGTTGCCCAAAAAAATTGCCAACTGGATTCTATACAACATAACCTATGCAGCATCCCAATTGATTAGCTGCTCACTGCAATTCCATTTTTCATTATGGTTCTATGAAACTGCTTCTCTGGTATCGAAGGAACCATGTGTGCTTCTATCTTGCCCATTGAGCCTGGATGACTTTACATATTGACTTTAGTTCTGAATACTTTCCGGGACACTCTGGGACTTCTCAACGAGCAACTCAAGTTTCTGGTCAAGAAAATGACAAGGGCGCATTGAGTACAACTCGAAAATAAAAGCAAAGATAACAAATTTCCTCACAGCAAGAAACCAAAGTGAAAATCAGCATGCTTTTTTTGTTGGTTGTTAACTTTTTATCTATCAACAAATACGTTATGAAAACAAGGATTTAAAAATGACAATGAGCTGAAAACTATATTCAGGAATGTTCCTATATTCAGGCAAATAGGATGTCAAAATATTTTTAAAATGAAATGTTAAAGAATGGTAGGCATTATCTTCAGATGTGAAAGCATCAAAACATTTTGAAACTGAAATATGCTCTTAACTCCATTATTTCTATGCATTTGTCCGACATCCCACAAAGATACAATATATTCCGCACCTTCACTGATTTACTAACTTCTTCAAGCTTATTTAGCAGCAATTCACTAGGCATTGCATTTCTAGGCTCCAAAGACGTACTGCGTGGAGAATCTGTCATCTGCATAAATTAATATAATAAAAAGTGTGCAAGATAAGTATCAATCTATCCACCTTAACAGCAAAAAGTATTACAGAACTAACAGTCTTGACAAGGACAAAATACATTATGATTCATAAACTTTCTTTTGCAGAATCATATGCCTTTAGGAAGTTGCACATCAAATTAGCTGCCAAGGGAACTTGAAAAGCAGAAGGCTGCCCTATGTCATCCTACAGCATGTTTCAAAGTGAAAGAAGAGGCTGATTCGTCTAAGAACTAAACCATATAACTTTCCACCAAGCCTGCAAAGGACATCCCTCCCTCCCTTCTCTCTCTCTCTCTCTCTCTCTCTCTCACACACACACACACACACACAGTGAATCCTAAAATTGAATATTCACCTGAATTCCATATGAATGAAAGAAAAAGGGCAGTCTTGGGAAACAAAAGGCTGCCGTATATCATCCTCTAGCATATTTCAAAATTCAAAGTAAAGGAAAAGATTAATCGTTTAAGCAGTAAATTATACAGCTTTCCCCCAGCCTGCAAAGGATACCTCAGTCCCCACCCCCTCTTATTTTTTATTTTATTTTATTTTCTATGAGTGAATCTTGGATTCGAAACTTTGGCTGAATTCCATACTAATCACTAAAGAAGTAGTCATTGCAGCATAATATTTATGATCGGCAAACCATAAACATAATAGTTACAAAGAAGCATGACATACATATATATCTGAATTAGACACAATTCCAGAAGATATAGAATAAAATTTTCACAATTACCTTCCAGCTTTTGGCTGGTGATTTGAAAATAGCTGGTCCCTCGGTCAAAGATCCTATTCTAGACATACTTTCTCCTTCTCCTGTGAGACCAGCAGGTTTCCAACTTTTACCAACATCCAGCATATTCTTTGCCGCTTCTGTTATTATGACCTATAAGAAATGCTAAAACTCATTTAGTGTAGCTAATATCAGCCATTTATCTTGTAGCTAATATCAAGAGTACAATAAGATAAATCAAGAAATCAACTTTACATTACCTTCCTCAAAAGTGAAGGGTTATCGACACCCTGGATTTGTAGTTCATCCACTGGTGCAGCTGTCCCACGTGCTATGCTTTCAACTCTAAATGTATGGATTCCATATAATGATTGTAAGCAACCTATAAAGATGCTATATCATCAGTTGAAATAAAATAGCATTCATTCAGAATAATGCATTCTATGCTCAAGAAATATCAATTTATCAATTATGAAGCTTATAAGATCCATAGTGTCCAGTGTGAACATAAATATATAATTTACTGTTGTAAGATAAAAATGATGTCATCCCTACCCCATGACCAACAAGTTTCCAGTCTACCAGCTCAAGTAAATTTTTTGTAAAGAAAAACAACAGCAACTAATAATGGGTCTAAGTTTATAGGTTCTTAGCTGTTCTAAACACGGCAGGATAGCAGACAAAAATGAGAAGAAAAACTTTTGGATCACATGCCTGAGCAACAAGGATTGGGACAGAAAACATATGCACCTAATATCTATTTAACCAATATAACATATCGGTACACAGACTGGTAAGAAAAATTTAGCCAATAGAAGCAAAAGTTGAATAAATACCTTGTTCAATGATGATATCAATCACCAAGGAAAGAGGAATACACTTCTCAATTGCTGTTATTCCCCAAAAGGGTATGAACGAGGGCCTTGAAACCTTGAGGCAAAGAAGATCATAAAACCAAAGCAATTGCAACTGAATCAAGATTTCTTTCTCATCTAGTAAGTAACAAGAGAAAGAATTGAATTCAATCTCCCTTGAGAGAAAGAGAAGTCCGCATAAAAACACATGTGCATACCTTATAGACTATTTCACTAGGTGTAACATAGAGTTTTCGTGAAGAAATCTCCTTTTGAAGGACATGTCTTCTAATGGGCAAATACAGTAACATAAGGATACCTACTCCCCAAGCTAAAACCAGTAACAACGATATGGAAACCCAAATAACAGTATCATACTTCAACGTATGCTTTCCAAGTTCATCAAAGGAGGCTGTATACAATATCTGTTCAGAATTTAATTCCCCATCCTCATCATCATCCAACTCGGGATCAGAATGTACGTAGTCCTTCGATGATCCAAGTTCTGATAGACCATCTGTGCATCCCGTCAACATTCTCCAAGTTCAGAACTGAAACCGAATGTATAAAACATCAAAGCGAATCCATATTCTGAAAGTGCACAAGCTCATAAAGACAGAAATAACATTTTTCCTTTCGTTTTTGGAGTCCACAACATTAACATTTATCTGTGCATCAGTTGCTTCAACTAAAAAAATTCGTGGGTTGAAATTTCGTAACAAGTTAACGATTACTGGCTAAAAGGGATAAGGCATCGCCAGAAAAATGCTTAAAAATGAAACAGATACTTCACAAAATAATCAGACTACCAAATCAAACATGCAGTCCCGCACTAGTTAGCTAAAAATACTCGGTTCCCCAGATGCCCCTTTCTAAACAATCAGCCAGCAATAATTTCGTCTCGGCAACCAAACAGACAATAGGAAAAAAAAAAAATGAAAAGGAAGAGAATGAGTTAGATTACCTAATTGTCCTGCCAAACCTTCAATTGCTCGAATGGAAAAACTTGATGTGATAAATTGTTGATGTTAGGGTTTTGATGTGAAGTTTGAGTTTTAATATTTGGCCAAAACTACCGGTCCATGCTCTCTGTTGCTCT
>CATIWF010051121.1:0-10409 GCA_949630135.1 Balakata baccata
AATTATTCATTTTAAATTCAAAATTCAAAATTTCATACTTAATAAAATTTTACTTAGTCTATCAATTAATTTTACTTTGTTCATTTAGGTTTTTCAGCAAACATTTTGAAGGCATAAAGTAAGCTAACCATATTTTGATTATAATCTCCTAATTATTTTTAATTAAAATTAATTTTGTTAACTATTTTTTCTTCAAGTATCTTTTTATCTATATTATTCATTTCGAAAATAAAATTTTACTTAGTTTATCAATTAATTTTGCTTTGTTCATTTAAATTTTTCATCAAACACCTTGAAGGCATAAAGTAAGCTAATCATATTTTGATTACAATCTCCTAATTATTTTTAATTAAAATTAATTTTGTTAACTATTTTTTCTTCAAGTATCTTTTTATTAAAATTATTCATTTTAAATTCGAAAATCAAATTTCCATACTTAATAAAATTATACTTAGTCTATTAATTAATTTTGCTATGTTCATTTAGCTTTTTCATCAAACACCTTGAAGTACATAAAGTAAGCTAACCATATTTTGATTACAATCTCTTAATTATTTTTAATTAAAATTAATTTTATTAATTATTTTTTCTTCAAGTATCTTTTTATCAACATTTGTTTTTTAAATTCAAAAATAAAATTTTTCATACTTAATAAAATTTTACTTAGTCTATCAATTAAAATTTTCATACTTAATAACAATCCATATCTTAATTTCATTTATGTTTTTTATCAAACACCATAAAGACAATATCTCTTTTATTAATCTTAATTAGTTTCATTTAGGTTTTCACTAGGGTTTTTTATCAAATACCATGAAGGCAATATACGTATAATAACAAATTTTAGTATTTTTATCTCAAATAAAGTTAGCCATCCATCCAATAGAAAAAAGAAAACTAAAAAATTTCCTCATCATATAATTCAATTAATATAAAAATCCATCAAAATATAGCAATTCTATCAACTCTAACATCTCCTGATCATCATTTTCGGTATTTTAATGGTAAAAGTGAAAAAAAAAACTAACTTTAATCAAGGGAAAGCTAGAACGACGGGAGAAGGTGAGAAAACTTCAAACAATGTCAAATGGTGGTGCTTCAATATGAACCAAAAGCTTTTGAGACAAGAAAAAAACAATGACAGAATGAGATAAGGGACCCGAAACAGAAAAAAAACATATCTTATCAGCAACGGAGTCACATATAGAAGGTTTTGAAGGACCTAAATGAACTTAAATGTTTGAGAGAAGATGCAGATGAAGAGAAAAATAAAAGTTTTAGAGAAGAAAATGAGAGAAAAAACTTCACTTGGACAGCAATGGTGGTGTCAACACATGAAGGAAGAAGAAGAAGAAAGGACTTAAAAAATAGGATAGGGTCTGATGCGTCTGTTCTATAAAGAATGGCACCATCTGTTCCCACTTAACAGATGCATATGAGTCTAATATTTTTGAAATTTTTTTTCTATTTATTCCAGATATTTAATATATGAATGAATCAACTCAAAAATTTAATAAGTTAAATTTTGAATCAAAAGAAGGCATAAATTAATTCTTTACTTTCACTAGAAAATCTAACAAAAAATACAAATTTATTCTTGTATACAAAAAATATACACATAATTAAGATGCAATAAAAATAAATAGACAAAAAATTGAATAAAAAATTGAGTTCACGCGTATATTCCTTATAAAACTGACGCATCTGACTTTTACAGAAAATTAAAGAAATGAAATTTAAAATTGAGTCTAATGCGTTTGTTCTGCAAATAGATGCATCAAAGTAACTTGATGCCTCTGTTTTGTAGAACAGACACATCAGACTCGCCTGATGAGTCTGCTAATTTCTGAATAGATATATTTGAGTCTTAAAGTAATAATTTTATTTACAAAAATGTCATCGCATCAACTTTATGTATGTTTTTTTTTTAAAACAGATGCATCTAACATTCGCATAAGGTATATTTTATACACGAATTTGTCACGAGCCTGTAATGGCTGTCATGAGGTCATGACGAGCTTCTCTCCCACAAATCATCTTTTGGGCTTCTTCAATAGCTCCAACGGCCTCCATTGTCAACCCCAACAACTTTGTAACTCAATTCAACCATCAAAACATGCTCCATATGCTCTTTTTCACCACTTGAGACCTGAAAACAAAAAAGAAGAAGACACAATTAAACATCCAATCAAACCAAAAATCATATAAAACAATAAGACTAAGCAACTAAGAACTCATATAAAACCATAACAATTATGGACACATTACTTGGAAATTTATTGGGTATACCTTGAGAAAACTATAAGAATTACCATCAAAACATGCTCCATATGCTCATTTTCACCACTTGAGACCTAAAAAAAAAAAAAAAGACAATTAAACATCCAATCAAACCAAAAATCATATAAAACAATAAGACTAAACAACTAAGAACTC
Source organism: Balakata baccata (assembly GCA_949630135.1). Lineage (NCBI taxonomy): Eukaryota > Viridiplantae > Streptophyta > Magnoliopsida > Malpighiales > Euphorbiaceae > Balakata > Balakata baccata. The sequence goes on from CATIWF010051121.1 coordinate 2,437, forward strand.
ATATAAAACCATAACAATTATGGACACATCACTTGGAAATTTATTGGGTATACCTTGAGAACACTATAAGAATTCTTTGGGAATTCCTTAGGTATACTTTGGGTATATCTTGAAAATATTTGGAAAATTTCCTGGGAATACCTCAGATATACATTGGAAATACCATGAGAATATTTTGGTGATTTTCACCAAAAAGAAGAAGAAGAAAAGAAGATTAAATAACACAATAATTAATACCACTACAAAATAATAATAATAATAATAATAATAAAAAAAAATTTCACAAACAAACCAAAATAGAAATCTAGTCTAATCTAATCTATCTTGTTGCAATTCCTATAATTTTGTAGCAATCAACTTTTCATGCCCAATCCTCCAATCCAAGCAATTGGGACTTAAGGCGCATAAATTAAACCAATTAATGACTTTTTTTTTTTACGAAATTTATTTGTAGCAAGGAGCGAAGTGTTGGTATGTTTCCTATGCGGCCAATGGCCTATCTTTGAAGCTACTCCTATGGAACGTATCCAACACAAAATGATAGACTCCAAACAAACTTCAACCAAACACCCTCTCTCGTTTTCATTTTCCACTTCCTTACAAATACTTTTCTCCCACAAATCATCTTTTTGGCTTCTTTAGTAGCTCTAACGGTCTCTATTGTCAACCACAACAACTTCGCAACTCAATTCAATCATCAAAACATGCTTCATATGCTCATTTCCACTATTTGAGACCTAAAAACATAAAAAAAAATACAATTAAAAATCCAATCAAACTAAAAATCACATAAAACAATGAGACTAAGCAACTAAGAACTCGTATAAAACCATAACAATTATGGACACATCACTTGGAAATTTATTGTGTATATTTTGAGAATACTATGATAATTCTTTAGGAATTTCTTAGAAATTCCAAGGAATACCTTAGTTATACATTGGAAATGCCATAAGAATATTTTGGTGATTTTCACCAAAAAGAAGAAAAAGAAGAGATTAAATAACACAATAATTAATACCACCACAAAATAATAATAATAATAATAATAATAATAATAATAATAATAATAACAACAACAACAACAACAACTCAAACAAATCAAAATAAAAATCTAATCTAATCTAATCTAATATGTCTTGTTGCAATTCCTATAATTTTATAGCAATCAACTTTCCTTGCCCAATTCTCCAATCCAAGCAACTAGGACTTAAAGACTTATGAATTAAACCAATTAATAACTTCTTTTTTAAATGAAACTTATTTGTAGCAAGGAGCAAGTTAGTATTGGTATGTTTCCTATGCGGCTAATGGCCTATCTTTGAAGCTACTCCTACGGAACACATCCAACACAAAATGCTAACTCCAAACAAACTTCAACCAAACACCCTCTTTCATTTCTATTTTCCACTTCCTTACAAATACTTCTTCTTTTCCCTTTGATCCTCTCAATTTCGATATTCTTCGCTCTTTCCATAATCAAACGAGAATTTCTTGGGAAGGAGATTTATATCAATATATGAAACTTGAAGAATTGCAATAGAAAAAGGAGAGATAAAAAATTAAAAAGAAAGAAAAATGAAAAAAGCCAAATTACCAAAAAAAAAAAAATATGAACTTTCAAGTTTGTAGAAAAAATAATATATAGTTTCAATTTTTTCAATAAAACAAATGAACTTTTAATATTTTATCAATTTAGACATTCTAATCAATTTTATAAAAAAAATTAATGACCTATTTGAACTTTCTGATAAAAATAATTTTTTTACTCAGTAATTGACTTGTTAATACTTCAAAAATATTTTGTTTGCTAACAAACAAGATAATGTTGATATTTCAATAGTAATGTTATTAATTGACTAAAGAGTTGATTGTTCAAAAAGTTCAGACATGTCAGTAATTCTTTCTACTAAATTGATTGTAATATTGAAATTGATACACATCAAAAGTTCATTTATTTAATTGACAAAACTGAAAATACAAATTATTTTTTATACGACCTTGAAAATTCAGATTTTTTTGGCAGTTTAGCAATTAAAAAAAACAAAAGTGCCGATAATTTAAAAAAAATATTAAAATTTAGTATTTTTTGTAAATCCTCTAAAATCTAACTCCAAATTGGATTGTGCTAGTCAATTAGCATAAACACACAAGATAGCACATGAATTAATCAATTAATCATTAGAACCTTTCTATTTATATTGCAAAAAGAGACATATTTGGTTATAATATAAAAGACAAAAGCGAGAACAAATTAGTCCTCAATTATATTCTAAAAAACAATTTGAACTTTAACTTTGATTTAATTAGTTAATTAGATCTTTAGATTTTAAATCAGGTGCATATAAGCTCCAAAAGATAATTTAGATCTTTTGCACTTTTGTAAAATACAAATATTAGGGTTACAAGCAAAAGTTCTTTTGTATTTCAATAGTAATTATATTGGCTAAGCAACTTACTTGCCTAAAAGTTCAGACTCGTTAATAAATATTTCTACTAAATTGAGCAAAATATATACTTATATGTTATTTTTTATGCAACTTTAATTTTTTGGCAATTTAGATTTTCTAAAAATATTAGGATTGTATAAAAAATAATATATACTTATATATTTCACTCAATTTGGTAGAAATAATTGTTGATGTGTCTAAATTTTCAAGCAAGTAAGTTGCTTAATCAATATCATTACTATTGAAATATTAACATTATTTTGCCTGTAAGCAAATAAAATACCTATAAAATATCAATAAATCAATTACTTAGCAAAAAAAATATTATTGTTAGGAAGTTCAGACAAATTGACAGAAATGCCTCAACTGATAAAATATTAAAAGTTTATTAATTTAATTGAAAATATTCAAAGTTATACGAACGTAGAAGTTTATGTTTTTTTTTTATAATTTAGTGTAATATATAAAATGGAAGTTTCTACTTAATTAATCTGTCTACAGTTAATTGTTGATTAAAAATCCTTGTAATGTATTGTGATTCTTAATTAATTATATTATTATGAACTCATTTATCCATATTTATCATTGATACAGTGTGATGCTACAACAGTACATACACTTTCACTAATGTGAACCGCATATATATTTGAATGTGTTTTGTTTCTATTACATATTTAGACCATATTTTGGGTTTAAATTGTTGGGTTCGATTTGGGTTGAACCATTGTTTTTTTTTTTTTTTTTGTATGTGTTATTTGCTAATTATTATTTTTTTAAATTGAAAAATAATTTAAAAGAAGAGAAGGAGAAGTATAAATAATACATTTTAGAACGCTTTATATATAAGGATTTTGACACAACTGGGCCTACAAAATAGCAAAACACCATAAATGTACCTCGTGATAACATAATTCTAGAATTTGACTTTCTAACTTATAAAATTCACAAATATCTTTCCATTCAAAATTCCATAAAAATTATTGATATTATAAATCTTACAGGTTTCTGCATTAAAAAGGGAACAATAGGTGTCATATTAAGTCTTAATTTGGGCGTTGTTAAAGCAATAAAGGTCACTTGCCTAAATAAGGAAACAATCTCAATTAATGTTAATTCAATTAAATTTTTATATTTCCATTAATGGTTTTCATTTCCATTTTGACCACAACAATAAAAAGCTGGTACAATATATGTAGGTTACATATTTTAATTAATTTATTTATTTAATGGTGGGGATAAATCTTGTTAAGTGGATTAAATAAAATGCATCTGTGCAAAAGTTATATATAAAATATAAAATATGTTATATTTTATCTTTTTATAAAAGTAATATAATCTTCTAATTAATATATTTTAATTTATATTTATTTTCTGTTTATATATTACACATTTCTATTTTGGTTTCAGCTATGTTATATGTTTATTTTTTTTATTATTATTCATTTATAGATGAGATTAAAAATAATCAAACTTATCATGGAAATTAAATAATATAACATATAACAATTATATGTAAGGTATATGTGTATGTTATCTGTTTATAAAAGAAATCTAATAATATAATTTATATATTTTAATTTATAGTTATTTTATATTCATATATTTCAAATTTCTATTTTGGCTTTAAATGTATTATGTTTGTTATATGTTTATTTTATTTTTATTATTTATTTATTGATGGAAAATAAAAATAATAAAACTTATCAATGAGATTAATTGCACAAAAAGTTATATGTAAAGTATATGAAAGGTATATGTAAATTATATGCTACACTAACTACACTACAAAGTAATGATGAAAAGAAAACTCACAAACACAGCTAGAAGAACACGAATGGTGGCATTGGCTCGTGATGGCTACACAAAAGCTAGCACAAGTTGTGTGAGTTAGTGATATTCTAGTCCATTATTCTTCAATTATTTTCTGTATGTTGTTGGTATCAGAGAAGACGAAGTTCTGGTCTCCACCACTAACTTCTAAAATTTACATCAATGACTGCAAAAATCTAGAAATCTTCAAGCCAATACATACACTCAATGAAGACGATGATAGTTTTTTAACGTGTTTAATGAATAATAGAAAGAGAAAGATAAATAGTTTATGGAAAGTGGAGAGAAAGTGTGTAACGCCCATAAAATATAATCTAGAAATTAATATGGTATATGGAGGATATTTTAGTAAATAAAAAATAAGAATGTAAATGGATGAAAGTTTAATAAGAAAAATAAAATAAATTAATTTGGATTAAATTAAAAATAATTGAAAGTTGAAGAGTTAAAGAGAAAAGTAATAAATTAATTAAATAAAGAGGAAGAATTAAATTAAATAATATATATATATATATATAAAGCAGTCAAACGAAAATAAGAAAAGAAAGGGATGCCTTGATGCTAACTTTTTGAAATTTTAGTCTTGGTTTCTTTTAAGCACATCGTTTTGTTTCTATTTTTTCTTTTTCCTTTTTTCTTTTTGTCTCTTATAAAAATCTAGTACACAGAACACTAAGAAAATACATATGCCCAAATTGTTCTTTTTTTTTTTTTCCTTTCTTCTACCGCCCTAAGCTCCTATGTGCAAACCTTCATTTTTTTTAGTCTTAGAGATTTATATCTGTCTCATTCTTTTCGAACAGTAAGTATTCTCCATATTAGTACTCTAATATATAATATCTGGATTTGATATCAGATTTTGGGATGCTATGAATAATAATTTAAGCCCTGAATTTTATCATTTGTCTTAAACAACGATACTGGTGGAGACAACCACTAGACTACGGCTGAGTATTAAGATAGTTTTTTAGGCTTCATAATAGGTCTGTACATATAATCTTATTTATTCGCCTTTTTATTCTGTGTGAATGACTCTGTGAGAAATATTTGCAGTGTGATTTTGTTATGGAAACTTAGCTCTTTCCACGACACTATATTATTAAAACTTGAAAAATTAAATGAGTTAAATTATAGTAGGATTTATTTAATATTTTGGAGTGATTTTCGGGACTAAAAATATCTTTGGCAACGCTGAAAGTAAAATTAAGGAATACTGATATATGGAGAAAAAATGAAAAATAATGATGAAAAAACATGTGGAATTATTTAAAAACACTGAAAATAATTTTAGTTTGAGTATAGATTATGGGATTATTGGAGATAAATTGTTAGAATAAAATTTGGATGAATTTATAGTTTAATGACACTGAAAATTAGACTGAAAGTGAAGAAACTTAGAAAAAATTGAAACTGCCATAAAAAGAGTCAAAATAGAAATTTGGAGGATTTAAAAAACTAATCTCACTGGATGGCATTATGATTGAAAAGAAAGAAAAAGAAAAAAAAATTGGAGGCACGGAAAAAAAAAAACTTGCCACTTTTCCAGTATATTATATATTTCATGTGTTATATATATATATATATATATATATATATTTATTGTGATTAATATATATGAATATTTATATGTGCTACATTATTATTAATAGACTTTGAATATGGATAAAGTTATATACACAATAAATTAATATATTTTGATGGATTTGAAGGCCTATTGAGATTAAATGAATTAAATGGTTCTATTAAATAGATACAATTAGAAGTATACCAGTTAAATTTATGGATCAACTATGTAATTTATGCATGTTAATGGTTAATGATCATACATAATAAGAAAAATATTATGACTTGTAATATGTTATACATGAGCATATATATTATTTTTATAATGTGAATATGAAATGACTAATATGTCCTTTACTTATACATAGACTAATTATATGATAGATAACATGCCATTAAGGGTTCTTTATAGTACTGTAAAATTTTCCATGCATTATTATTATGGTAAGATGACTCAAGTTCTTGAGAGTGCCCTTATCTGCTTGCTAGCAATTTCTACTTTTTTAGTCAAGTTGACCCAAGCTCTAGATAGCGCATTTGACATAAACATAAATATAGTTTATTCAGAATATATTAGTAGGTGAATAGAATGATCTAAGTTCGCTTTTGTCACAATTCAAACGGAGGACCGTAATCGGCGCTAGGGAATGGGTATGTTTAAGGCCACCAAAACCCGTAGCAATCATAAACATAAATATAACTCGTATCTCAATAATGCATTAATATAAACTCTGCTAAATGTATACTTATAACTATAACATCACCAACGGAGAGTGTATACTCATCCGACATATTTTCATTTAATATATAGTCAAACATTCCCATATAAGATACTGCGGAGATCTATAATATGCAATACAATACGAAAAATAATTTTAAAAAATATTACATTAAGCCCTCGCGGAGTAAACAAGATACGAGACAATCCGAAACAATTTGAAAGAATATCTATTACCTGAGAAAAATAAACGAGAGAAGTCAGCCTCCACTGAGTGAATCAATATCATATAATTTTATAATACACAGTCACACAATATTATACTAATACCATATATACATGCAATGAATTCATGCATCATATGAAATTAATCATCAAACAATTGGGTGAATAACTTAGGCAGAACCCTAAATCTCAATTCTACTAGTCAATGACTCTTTTAATTTCAAAGGATTGGCACTCTGAGAGTAAACTCGACCAGAGTCATTCTCTCAAATCTTTCACTTATCCAAATGGTGCTGGTGCCCTGAGAGACGAACTCAATCAAAGTTATCACCCTTAGCATCCATATACATATCATAATATATTTCATTCTTTGAGAGACGAACTCGACCATGATATATTATTAATCCATCCATAATTATAAAATCATTACTGGTGTACACACGGTCCTGATGTAACCCATCAGGTAGCACGTTTGGCTATAGTTCTCATTCCAATACTTACATCACAATATCACATCACAGGTTCACCCAAACACATCTCCAGCAAAACACCTTCAAACATATATTACTATAATAATAATAATAATATATTATTATTATTATTATTTAATATTAATTAGCATGCTAGAGAAAATGTAGGGAAAATGAGTAGCATGTTATAAAATCATATGATATTAACTCAGATTTGTATATTCCTAAATAAGTTGCTCTCAAGACTCTGGTGCAACTGGTGAGATATCTGGAGAATTTATAAAAACATAAAGAATATCAATAAAATATCAAAAATAAATTTGAAACCTAGACTTTTCTAAGATTTTTCAATAGAAACATTTATTCAAATTTTAATGTAATTTCTACTGAAAATTCAGTAGTACCTCCTTTAAAACTAAACAATTCCCCCACCTACGGGTCATAATTCTATAAAATATATTATCATAATTTCAGCACAGTCAATTACAATCCAGATCTCCAATTTATTATATACCCGATTAACATACATAATCAACTCAATAGTCCATAATTCAACTTCACTAATAACCACTTTGAAATTCTATTATAATGTCTAAATATATTCTCCAATAATTCTCATAATCATGCAATCCATCAAATTACTCAATAAAATAATTTTATCATATTAATTAAATAATATACTTAAATTTCACAAATAAAATCATATCTCACTATTTA
>CATIWF010051122.1:0-14554 GCA_949630135.1 Balakata baccata
TTATTAATTTGAAATTGTCTTTCACTTTTTTTATATTTTATTAACTTTCAAATTCTTTCTCCTCCATTTAATCGTGACATCACCATTTGCAATTGTTTGAAAGAGGATGAAGATGCTCTAATGTTGTTATCATGCACAATACTCATTTGAGAATAGATTATTAAATTTTCTGAATTTTTTAAAATATATGTAATAATATATAAATTTATATCGCTTTTAAGATTTACCAGCAGCCCTACATGCATGTATATCTATTTTGTAATGTTTAGGCATGATAAATATTAAATATCCTTGTATTTTTTATAGTTTAAAAAATTAACCTAATTTGCTTTCTAAGGGTTTCTTTGGTATTGCATTTAATTTGAAACTACTAGTAAATAGATTTTTTAAAAAATATATTTGAAAAAAATAATTTATAAAAAATTAAAAAGATTGGTCAATTAAATAAAAAAATTAAAAATCTATTTTTTAAATAGTCATGATTTAACAACAATTTTAAATATTCCTAAGACTATAAATCAAATACGTTAAACTAAAATTACATGAATAAAAAGTAAGTTAGTTGTTTTTTCTTTAAAAACAAAAGAAAATTTTTTAAATAAATTATATTTAATATATTATTTATAAATTAATTTAATTATTAAATAATATATATATATATATTACATTTATTCCAATTAATAAGCTATTAATTTAGTTGGATGACATAACAGAAAAAGCCCATCAAAGAATTTTACAAATTTTTCATAAAAAAATAAATCGGTTAATTGATTAGTGACATAAGGGATGATGTATTACGGTCCAATTAATCAAAGATGTTTGGAAAAGTGTGCAATGTTTGCCGCGATCACATGCTTTCTTCGAGTAGCAATATTGCCTCTTTTTATTAAACTGAGTTCTGACGTCAAATCGAATATATTGAACTGATAGAATTGAATTGAAATAATTGTATGCGATTCAATTTTTCATATCAATTTAAACTCAATTGATTCTAGTTTTATAACCTATAAGATTCAATTAATAATTTAATTTCAAATACTTAAGAATCAAATTAAATCATATCGAATCCAACAAACAATTGCTCAGCCTTACTCACATGACTAGTGGGATCATATTCATACCACATATCACAAATGTTTGTCAGCCACAGGATTATTGTGTCTGAATGACTTTTTTTATTTTGTCAAATCATCTAGAAGTTTTGTTCATTTATTTTAACTTTTTTTATATAATAGGTTGCCAAATATTTAAATTAATTTCTGAATTATATTTTATATAATAAAAAATTTTAAATTTAATACAATTAGTTCTAATAAAAAATGATCGTTCAATAATATAATTAACTGAAAATTTATTTATATTGAATTAAAATTAAAAAAATAACTCATTTTACAAAAATATAATTTCGGAAATAATTTTTGGCGTGGGCCAGTGGATGTTTCTATCTACGGAAATGCACGTGACTCTCTGTTTTCTGACCAAAGGGTCCCATCTCTCTCTTGTCATCTCTGTCAATTGACAATTGACGTAAATTACTCTGAAGAAAAAATTGTCTTCTAATTTTAGACACCATCAACAAATTTTTTTACATGTTAAACATATTGTTAAAGAGATATATAATGTTTTTAAAATAAATTCGACTCTTAGTATTTAGAATAATTGGTGTATATCTCATCTAATGCAACAGATATCAAGTAGTTGTTTAATACACAACACAACACCTATTTATAACGAACTAATTATTTGTTACATTCTCTATCATTTTGAAAAAAAGAAAATGGAATAAGAAGATTTCCCAAAAAGAGCAAAAAAAACCTAACAAAAAACTATTTAACAAAAACCAAAAATCCCTATTTATACTAGATGAAGGAGATATATGATTAATAACTTTAAAGGCTGACAATAATACATTTGTAATTCTTAAATAATTGTAAATTTAATATCTGAAACATCATAAAATCAAATTTCAAAAGACAAGAAGTTTAAAAGACTAATCCAGAACACAATTTATACGAGCATGTAGAATCTACATGAGAGTGTGGATTAGCCATGCACACACTACAGCACAATGACACAGGTGTGTAGATCCACACAGACGTGTTAAAAGTCTAACTATGTGAAACGATACGGGAGTGTAGAATTCACACGACCGTTTATAATCTACACGGGTGTGCCTGACCCTTGGTCATGTAGATCAATACGGGAGTGTTGATTTAATTTCCAGAAATAAAAAAAAATATGTAAAAATTGGTATGCAAGTCGTGCACCAACGTATTGACCTATCCCGGACTATGGATTTGTACCCCTCCTACGCCTGAGCGCACGAAAGAGAGTTTTTCATGCTACTTTCTTATCTATGTAGGAATGCGTCTTATTATATAAACACAAGTCCAACTTCACATTTTAGTGATGTGAGACAACTCTCACTTTCACTTTTACTCTTTATATCTTCTTAGCAAGGAGTTTACTTTGAGTTTCAATTTCTATTTACACATTCTCCATTTTGAGCATATGAATATATTAATTCATAGTTCTCATATCAACGAATATATATCCCGGTGTTTCTTCCAAAACTGAGTAATGGACTTCACCCGAATTACCCTCTCAAAATGACTCATAATTACAATTTTTCCAACAATCCCCCATATGAATAAAATTGGGTGAAAAAGTAAGACGAACAAAACTTTACTATGTGATATAGTTTGACGATCGAAACCTACACATGATAGTAGGTGTTACCCTTTGAACCTTCTCTTATGAAAGTATATTTAATTTATCTATTATTCAGTTAACATGATGTTATTGAACTGTTCAGTTACTTGAGTAAATATGATACATTCTACACATAAATCTTTCTTAACATAATTTAGTTCTCATTGTTTTGTTTATTTTGACCCTGAATATCTATCTGGCTCTGTTAGAGTTTTAGATAATTGAATTTAACATTTTCTCCATTGAAACGGCCCCACTTCACTCCCACATACCTTACACAAATGTATTATTAAAAGCATAGCTTAACCTCATTTTTAATCTTCACTAATTTATCCCCCACAGTGATCTTTCAACGTCTTTACAATTAGGTTGTCTCATTGAACCTAGATCTTGGGATCTCCATTCAGCTATCTTTAAAAACATAGCTTAAATTCATTTTTAATCTTCACTGATTTATCGCTTACAGTGATCTTTCAACGTCTTTACAATTAGGTTGTCTCATTGAACCTAGATCTTAGGATCTCCAATCAGCTATGTTGGATTTTTTTTTTTTGTATTAACTTATTATACTCTTACGAGTTTAAGTCATATTCCTCTTGATGATTTATCAACTTGCTCTCAATTTAACCATTTGGTTAGCAGATTCATAATGTTATCCTTTTATTTTATATAATCAATAGCGATAACCTTTGTTGAGAGCAGCTGCCTAATGGTATTATGTCTACAACGAATATGTCTAGACTTACCATTATACATGTTACTATGTGCCCTTCCAATTGCAAATTGACTATCACAATGTATACATATTGGTAGTACGAGACTTTCCTATTTTAGAATATCTTCCAAAAAATGGCGTAGCCATTCACCTTTTTCAGCAAATTTGTCTAATGCAATAAACTCATATTTCATCTTGGATTTGGCTATAATAGTTTGTTTAGAAGATTTCCAAGCCACAACTGCACCAACTAGTGTAAATACATAAACACTAGTGGATTTTGAATCTTTTATATCAAAATTTCAATTAGCATCACTGTAACCTTCTAGTATAGCTGGATATCTAGTATAATGTAGTTTATAATTATGAGCATACCTCAAGTACTTAAGTACTCTTACAATTCATTTCCTGTGATCTAGCCCTGGATTACTCGTATAACAACTCAATTTACTCACTGCATAAACAATTTCTGGTCTTGTACAACTCATTAAGTATATCAGATTGTTTATCATACGTGCATATTCTACTTGAGACACATTTTCTCATCTATTCTTTGATAGATGAATGTTCAAGTCCAATAAGGTTCTAACAATATTGGTATCATCCTTATTGAATTTACTAAGTATTTTATTAATATAATTAGTTTGACTAAAGGTTAGTCCATATGATTTTCTAATAATTTTAATTCCTAGAATCATATATGCTAGTCACATATCTTTCATATCAAACTTTGAGTTTAATATATCATTGTTAGACTTGACCATCTCATCATTACTACAACGATGAGCATGTCATCAACATATAAACATAATATGACATAACATTCACTCATGCTTTTGACATAAACACAGTTATCACACTCATTGATTCTGCAAGATGGAATTAACCTTACTCTTTATAGCCTCTTTCCATAAAAGACTTTCTGAAGAGTTTATAACCTTATTATAAGTTTGATGTTATGCCTCTAGCCTATAGGTCGGAAAATCTAGTCCAAAAATTTTTTGTTCTTGCTCTTTTACTACATCTGAGCTTTATTTCAATAGGCTCATCCTCTAAACCAAGCTCTTCATCATGAACTTGATCTTGACTATTTTCAATAATAGCCTTAAGAGGTCGCTTGAATGACTTTGCCTCTTCCAAACTCTTACAAAGAAATATATATTCAAAGAACAACGCATTCCTTGATTCTATAATCATTTTCTTATGAATATTCAGAATTTTCGATTTATGTACTAGAAACCGATAAGCACTACTATTATGTACATAACCAATAAAAATGTAATCAACTGATTTTGACCCTATTTTCACTTTCTTTGGTATAGACACTATTACTTTAGCAAGACACATTTACACTCGCAAGTATTTATATGATAGTTTTTTTCCTTTCCATAATTCATAAGAAATTTTGTTTTGCTTACTACAGGGCATCTTATTTAAAATGTGATTAGCCGACAATATGGCTTCCTCCCATATGTTTTGTGGTAACCCATAACTTATCAGCATTGCATTCATCATTTCTTTTAATGTACGATTTTTCCTTTCAGCCATATTGTTAGATTGTGGTGAATACGGTACCGTGGTTTCATAAATAATTTCATGTTATGCACTGAATTTACCAAATGGTGTCACATATTTACCACCATGGTAACTTCTCAAAACCTTGATTTTTCTATTGAGTTGAATTTCAACCTCAATTTTATAGAGTTTAAATTTCTCTATAGTCTCATCTTTGCTCTTAAGCAAATACACATAACAATATTTTGTGCAATCATCCACAAATGTGATAAAATATTTGTTTCCATCTCTTGTTTGAACAAATTTTAAATCACATACACTATTGTGGATTAAATCAAGTGATCCACTTTCCCTTTCAATATTTTCAAACTATGATCTAGTTAGTTATGCCTCAATACAAATTTCACATTTATGTTTTATATCAATGTGGAAATTAGGTATGTGGTATAAGTTAATTAACCTTCTCAAGGTATTATAACTAATATGTCCTAGTCTACCATGCCATAAACTGGAAGGTTCAGGCAAATAGGCAGAAGAGGTATTTTCATTATTACGTTTAATAACAATTATATTGAGCTTAAAAAGCCCATTAATAGTATGCCCTCTACCTACATACATTCCACCATTGGATAAAATAATTTCGTCTGACTCAAAAACCATTTTGGAGTCATGATTGTTCAATAATGAACATGACAATAAATTATTGCGAATATCAGGCACATACAAAATATTATTTAGAGTCAACTTCTAACTAGAAGTCATCTTTAGCACCACTTATCCTTCACTAAGAACTTCAGAAGTGGTAGAATTGCCCATAAATAATTTTTTTCCACTTTTTGGCTGGAAAGTAGAGAACATTTCATGATCTGAGCATATATGTCTTGTGATACCGGTGTCAATCCACCATTCTTTTGGGTTAGACCCAACCATATTCACTTCTGATATCACAACAGCAAGATTAATATTAGAAAGCTCTTGAGTAATATTTTGCAAGAGATTTGCTTCATTGCTTCTTTTCTTCTTTAGGAGCTTACAATCAGAAGCTTTGTAACTCATCTTGTCACAATTCAAGCATTTGCCTAGAAATTTCTTTTTAGAAACTCCACTTTTGGGACCCGTTTTAGACTCCTTGAATTTCTTCGTTTTGGTATTTTGTCTATGTTCAATAATATTTACCTTAGCCTTAGAAGAATTCAACCCTCTCATTTTTGAGCCTCTATTGTCTTCTTCAATTCGAAGTCTAACAATTAGCTACTCAATATTCATTTCCTTTTGCTTGTGCTTAAGGTAATTTTTGAAATCCTTCCAGCCATGAGGTAATTTTTCGATCATAGCAGCAACTTGGAAGGTTTCACTCAAGTTCATTCCTTTAGCATAAATATCATGAAGAATAACTTGAAGCTCTTAAATTTGACTTATCACAGTCTTGGAATCCACCATTTTATAGTCTAGAATATGTCCCACTATAAATTTCTTGGCACTGGTATCCTCAGATTTATATTTTCGGTCCAATGATTTCCACAACTGTTTAGCAGTCTTGATTCCACTATACACATTGTATAATGAATCATGTAGCTCATTCATAACATAATTCATATACAAGAAGTTGGAATGATACCAACTATCATAGGTCATCCTTGTTTGGACATCTTACTAGCATCCTTAGCCAAGAACCGTGCAATGTTTAAGATAGTTAGGTAAAATAATATTTTCTGTTGTCACCTCTTGAAATTCAAGCCATTGAATTTTTCCGATTTCTCTCTATGGTTCACATGTACCATTACAGATACAATCGAAGAGACAACTCGAGCAATAGAAGCCAATGGCTGAGAACCATCTTGAACATTGGTAGCAGATACCGTATTCTCTATTTCACTGAAACAACAAACAAATAATATTAATTCCAAGAATTAATAAATCCGAATAATGAATTAACAACACGAATTTGTCTTAAGATTGTTAGGAGAACAATATGAGAATTGTTAATTCAATATTCAAATAAAATGACAAAAGAAATGAAGAACAAATCTGAGGTCTGTATTTCACACAGTGTCCTTAAGACAAATTCACCTCCTACCACCGGTATTTAGGATAACTAGCATTTGTCTTCTAGGATACAACACATATCAAGTAGTTATTGAACACACAATACCTACTTACAGCAAACTATGTATTTGTCACTCTTTATCACTTTTAGAAGAAGAAAATGGAAGAAAAAGATATCCCAATAAGAGCAAAAAAACCCAACCAAAACTATTCAACAAAAACAAAAAATCCCTATTTATACTAGATGAAGGAGACACGTGATTAATCTCTTTAAATGCTACTAATAATGTATTTGTAACTCTCAAATAATGGTGAATTTAATCTTTAAAACATCAGAAAATGAAATTCCAAAAGACAAGAAGCTCTAAAGATTAATCTGGAACACAATTCATATGAAAGTGTGGATTAGCCATGCACACACTGCAGCACAACGATACAGGCATGTCAGAAGCATGACCGTATGAAACGACATGTGAGTGTAGAATCCACACTAGCGTGCTATACCATTAGTTGTGTATTGTTCTGGACCACACACTGTAGCATAACGACACAGGCGTGTCAGAAGCCCAGTCGTGTGAAACGGCATGAGAGTGTAGAATCCACACGGATGTGTTAGACCCTTGGCCGTGTATTGGTCTAAATCACTCATTGCAGCACAACGACATGGGCATGTCAGAAGTCTAGCCGTGTGAAACGACATGGGAGTGTAGAATCCACACAGGGATGCCAGACCCTTGGCCGTGTATTGGTCTGAACCATGAGATTTTGGCCCGACATTCGTGTATGCAGGTCACGTACCCATGTATTGACCTATCCCGAACCATGGATTTGCATCCCCTGCACCTGAGCACGCGAGAGAGAGCCTTTCATGCTACTTTCTTATCTATGTAAGAATGCATCTTACTATATAAATACAAGTCCAACTTCACATTTTAGTGATATAAGATAACTTTCATTTTCACTTTTCCTCTTTATATCTTCTTAACAGAGAATTTACTTTGAACTTCAATTTTTATTCATATATTCTCCATTTTGAGCATATGAATACATTAATTCATAATTTACATGTCAATGAACATATATTCAGGTTTTTCTTCCAAAACCAAATTATGAGACTCATCTGAATTACCCTATCAAAATGACTTATAATCACAATTTTTTCAATAATACTTTCTATTTTTAAATACTTAGAAGAGAGAAAAAAAAAACTATTTCCAAAAATTTTTCAATTTTTACCAACTAATTAATAGATGGGTTGAAGGATGTCTGAAATGAGAAATATTAATATCCTTTTTTAACTATCGTTAATATTTAATTTTTAAGCAGATTTCTCTCTCAAAATGACATTTTTTTTCACATTTCTTATATATAATCTATCATTATTTACTATGATATTTAAATGACAATTCAAAGAATTTTCTATAAATATATTTATTTATAGATTTCGATTTTGTATTAATTAAATAAATAAAAATATGAACCAAATCATTGCTAATTTTATTGATATTTCAAAATAAAATCGCAGAGGTTTGGATGAGTTTAATATACGGACAAGTGATTAATTATAGAAAAAATTAATATTTACTTAACGTAGTTTGATATAATATATTAGTATTTTCAATATTTAAAAAATATACGATTTATACTATATAATTTGATATAATATATAAGTACTCTATGATATTTGAAAATAATATAACATATTAGTAAAAAAGAATATTATTTTTTACTGTAAAATATTAATCTAATAAATCAAACTTACAAAAGTACTGAGTTAATATGTCAAAACTTAAGGAGTAGTATAATTTTCAATTCTCATAAGTATTATTGTATTATATCAAACTGAAGAGAAAAAATTGTATATTTTTTAAAAGACAGAGATACTAATATATTATATCAAACTAAAAAGACAGTAATTTTTTTTAATTATATATGACATTTTTGTTAAAAAAATGAAAACAAAAAGAGTTAATAATGTTGACGCAAAGAAATTTTCTGCTTATAGCAGCCTTAACTTTGGCACAACTTGTCCACTCCAATCCGAATGACGCAATTTTAATAATAAACAAATTTTCAAATAGTAGTGCTTAATAATGTATTGAAAATAAACAAGAAAAACTCCCTCTCGCTTTGCTTCGGCTTTCTTCTGCCCTTTAACTTCACCTTAATAGTGCTGATCTGATTATTATAATTGTTGAATTTAGATTTTGAATTTTCTATCGAAATTTTTTATAGAAAATAATTAAACAAAGTATTCATAAAAAATTGGAGGCCAGCTTAACCGATTTACATGTGATCTGTTTGGAATTGAATTTTGAAAAAATATTTTTTGAAAAAAAAATATATTTTTATTTTTTTTAGTTTAAAAAACTGTTTTTAATAAAAGAAGATAAATAAATAATTTTTTCAAAAATATATTTAAAAAAAACAGTTTACAAATAATTAAAAAATTAATTAATTAAATAAAAAAATTCAATACCTACTTTTAAGATACTAAATAACAATTTCAGACACTCTTAAAAAAATAGCTATCCTAGCAAGAGTGTGGGCGATCATATAGTCAAATCGAGCCACCCAATGAATGCATAATACCGGATTCTTAAAGTTTTTTTCAAATTTATCGACACATCCTACATATTTTCATTTTCATACCAATTGTTCATTTTTTCTTTTCAAATATTAAATTTGCTATGTATTTATTATATTTTTTCATTTAATTGATTTTAAACATAAATTAAGAATTTAATTAACTTGTATGACCATTAATTATTATTATATATACATTTATTTATTTTTAATCATTGTTTAATTAATTTAATTAGGAAAAGAAAAAAGTAAATATTTGGAAAACCTTAATTACTAAAGAAAATGTGTAAACTTGTATTTAAATAATATTATTTATTTTGGTAAAATTTTGCTAGATATTTGGTAAACTTTAGGTAAAATTTAGGTAAATATTTTTGGTAAATTTTGGGTATTTATTTGGTAAATTTTTTGGTAAATATTATATAAACTTTTGGTAGAAGCAGATAAATAAATAATTATTCTAAAAACATATTTAAAAAAAGCAGTTTATAAATAATTAAAAAAATCAGTTAATTAAATAAAAATATTCAATACCTACTTTTACGATACTCAATAACAATTCCAATCACTTCTAAAAAAATAGTCATCCTAGTAAGAGTGTGGATGATCACATAGTCAAATCGAGCCGCCCAATGAACACAGAACACTGGATTCTTGAAGTTTTTTTTTTAAATTTATCAACACATGTTTTCATTCCCATACCAATTGTTCTTTTTTTTTTCTTTTCAAATATTAAATATACTATATATTTATCACATTTTTTTATTTAATTGAGAAAAAAATAATTTTTTCCATCTTTTAAATATAAATTAAGAATTTAATTAACTTATATGACTTCTAATTATTATTATACATATATTTATTTATTGTTAATCATTGTTTAATTAACTTAATTAGGAAAAAAATATATAAACTTTAGATAAACCTTAATTACCAAAGTAAATATTTGGAAAACCTTAATTATCAATGAAAATGTATAAATTTGTATTTAATTAATTTAATTAATATTATTTATTTTGGTAAAATTTTAGCTAGATATTTGGTAAATTTTGGGTATTTATTTGGTAAACTTTTTGATAAATATTGGGTAAATTTTTGGTAAATTTCGGATAAACTTTTGGTAATTCTTACTTAAACTTTTGTAAATTTTAAGTAAATCTTATGTAAATTCAATTATTTTTTTTGTAAATATTTGGTATAATTTGAATAAATCTTAAGTACATTTTGATAAATTTTTTTTAATTTTAATTTTTTTTTAGGTAAATTTTGTATAATTTTTAAATAAATCTTAGGTAAATTTTGAATAAATCTTGTGTAACTTCAACTTTCATTAATTTTATAGTAAATATTGAGTATAACTTGAGTAAATTTTAAGTAAATCTTTAATAAATTTTTTTGTAAACTTCAATTTGCTTTAGTTTTGTAGTAAATCTTGATAAATCTTAAATAAACATAGTGTAATTTTAACTTTTATTAATTTTTTTGGTAAATATTCGGTAAATCTTAAGTATAACTTGAGTAAACCTTAAGTAGATATTTGATAAATCTTTTGTAACTTCAATTTTTATTAGTTTTGCGGTAAATCTTGAATAAATTTTAGGAAAAAATCTTTGGTAAATCTTGAATTTCAGTATTTTTGTAATATTTTTAATTTTAGTAATTTTGAAAATTTTTTTTGCACTTTTTTCATTAAAAAAAATAATAAGAGCTGTATTTTTGTAAATAGTTAAGTACTTTCTTCTATTTTTATAAAAATCCTAATAAATAATCCATTCCTTTTTTTATACTTTGGCAGATAATGTCATAAAAACTTTTAGATATACTCACAACGGCTAGCACGTAATTTATAGATTAGTTTAATGGTAGGATGATATATATTTAATAATAATTTTATTTATATTGGTTAATTTAAATAAATAATTAAAAAATTTAAATATTATTATTGTATAATTAATTAGATTAATTTATAAATATATATTGATACCTATTTAATAATTTAATTTATATTAATTCATATAAATATAATAATTAATAAATTTTTATATATAATATTATATAATTAAATTAGTTTATAAATAAGAGTAAATATACTGATAATTTATAACAATACCATCCTCTTGCCCTACTTTAAGTGCGTCACCAGATCAATTCATGTGCTTCACTATGTAATCGAGTATCCATTTCTCATATATATATATATATATATATATATATATATATATATATATATATATAAATAAGGCTGCAGTCTTATCAAAATTTGATAAAAAACTCTATCAAAAACATGAACATGATGATGCTTATTTTGATATTCCTTCGAATTAATTAATTTTTTTAATAATATATTAGATTAATTAAATTTTAATAGTCTACTTTTTATATTTCTTAATTATTATTAATTTATTTTAATAAATTTCAATTATTCTTATATTTATCAAAATGAAATACTTTTCACTTAGACTATATATTAGGAGAAATTTATTTACTCTTCCATTTTGTTTGAGACTTTTATACTTTTTTTTAATGTATCAAATAATATTTATATCCCATTTTACATTGAATAACATTTATAGTGTCACTAGAACATTGACAAATCAAAACTAGTTTTATATCCCATTTTTTAGGACTTTTATTATGTATTTCTTTCTCGTTCCCGATGGTTGGTGTTTGGATTATTTATTCAAATTTTGAAAAATTTTACTTGATTTCATTATTTATAATAATTAGCTTTTCATTAATACATGATTATTAAATATTGAATATTTAGTTTTTACATGTTTTTTTTATTAATCAAATTCAATAAATATATATTAATGTAAACATATTAACTCAATTGTATTTTATTAATAGTGAATTATATAATATGTTTATTTCAAATTTTATATTATTTTATAGTGTCTTATTCATATTAAATAAGGGATTCATGTAATCTCAAATTTAATATTACTTTATACATCTCTCAAATTACTAATTTGTCAATTATTAAGAATTATATATAAAATAGAGATAGTTGTACTTTACGGTCATTTTACATGTCTCCTACTTTTTCATTAACGCGCTCTGTACGTGATTACATGATTATTAGATATTAGATTCATCATTATTCACTATTTAGTTTTTTTTTATATTTTTTATTAATTTATTTTATTTTATTATGGTAACTTATAATATACGTAAAAACGGTTAATCAATGTAATTAATTTGAATGAAATTTGACTTCTTATCAATATCAATAGAAGAAATAAAATGAAGATGATTCTAGTTTGCATCTTAGATGAAATGAATAGACTATAATTAGGAGTATTCTATGAGATCCGATAGAATGATAGAAAAAAATTTAATTTTTATTTAAATTGGATATATCCGATAATTAGTTGTCAAATTAAAAAATGATTTTCATAATTAATTTTAATTTATTCATAAAATAAATTATTTTAAACAATAATATACATGTTTTTTGCTTTAAAATTATATATAGTTTTGTTTTTAAAGGAACAAGAGCTAAAGCAAAATGAACCAATTTGTAACTCTTGAGGGGAATAATAATATTTTTTATTTTGAAAGTGATCCACCTACATTCAAATTTAAAATATTGAGATGGAAATTTGTTTCACTAAATTAAAAATGACTGGCAATTAAATTAATATTGATTCAAAATACTTGTTTTTTTTATCAAATAAGAAATAATTCATCACTTATTTTTTTTTTTAAAAATATAGTTATCTTGTCCTAATAGAATTAGATTTCTAATTAATGAATTATTAATATTTTTTACTAATAAATTAAATTACTAAATGACAAAATTAATTCAATTAATTAATATACTCAAATTGACTTTTTGATAAATATATTTATTCATCCTATTCTTACTTTTATATATAATATGATATGATGATAACATTTACTAAAAAAAATCATTAGTTATCAAATTTTATTAAAAGATATATTTATAGTGTATATATATATATATATATATATTACTTAAACTATTAAATGTATGGAGAAAATATATATATTTTATGTATATACAATGCATATATTATATATAATTATAATATTTTATTATATCTCATTCATATAATTCATTTTTACCAATATATTTCTTATATATATTAACTATAATTTACATATATTTTATTTTTTTATTATAACTATTTTATATATTTAATAAACATATACATCATATATAACTCATTTATGCTAAATATATTTTATATATATTTGTATTTTATTCATATAATTTACTTATACCAATAAATTCATTACATATAAAAGTGAATATACTTTACATATATTTCTATTATAATTGTTTTTTATATTTAATAAACATATACATCATATAAAATTCACTTATACTAAATATATTTTTTATATGTTTTTAACTGTATATTTATTAATTTTGAATTAAATATATTAATAATTTTGAATAAAACAGATATAGCAAATAAATAGTATGAATATGCATTGAATATACTTTTTACAGTATAATTTTTACAAGAATAGATTTAGTTTATATATTATTTATAATTTCTAGTTAGATCAATATTTTTTTAATATTAAAACAATTTTTATTAAATGTAAATTTTGCTTTGATTGGAATGTAATAACAAAAATTTTAATGACGATTAAAAAAAGAAAATAGATAGAGATAGCATATGAAAGAAAGAGAATAGAGGAAAAAAAAAAAAAAGAATATTGAGAGAGTAAATAATGATTTACGAGTGTGTCACCCTAGCTTCACGTCAGGAATAATAACATGCAATTATAACTACTAATTAATAAATTCATATATTATAAATAATACATAATAATTATGACATTTAATAAGAATATAAAACATACAAAATATTTAACATAAATTTACATAATTTAAGACACCAAAAAGAAGTTTAGTATGCAATTCTCTTATATCACAGTACTTAATCAATCTTTAACTTTATCATTTTCTTTTTGTAAGTCTCAGTTTTTCTTTCTTTTTTT